>VWPW01012036.1:705-41781 GCA_013389825.1 Crypturellus undulatus | reverse complement strand
GGAGGGCCGGGCCGGGCCGGGCCTCGGCGGCCCGCGGGGAAGCGCCCACGCGGGGGACCCCCCACGCGGGGATCCCCCGAGCCGCGTCCCGCCCGTGGGGGCCCCTCATGGGCCCGCTGTCCCCCCGGGCATGGAGACCCCCCCCCCCCCGGCAATTCCCACGCGTGGGGACACCAGCTCCACACGGGGATCTTCCCCTCGCCTCGTGCCCATAGGACATTTCTTCCCTCACGCTGGGGGCCTTAAACAGACTGTCACCCCCACAAAATAAAATAAATGAGGAGGAAGAAAAGAAATGCCTTGGGAATGGATCCAAGCAGCAACCCGTGGGCTCCGGCTTTCCCCCTGGATCTTTCGTCCCATGAACCATCTGCTTTCAGGCTCAGAAAACGGGACCTCCTTCCACAGGGGATGGATTGCAGAGATTTGCATCGGCCTTTCTGAAGAAACACCCTCTAGGCCTTGCTCTTCCCCTCCTCTCCCCAGGGGTGTTCCCTGGACCTCTATGTCCTCTCCCATAGAGACTTCTCAGGAAAGAAACTTCTGCCACTTCCCCGGCCCTCAGCAAACAAGCGCCTGCTGCCATTCCCAGCCCCGGGAATTGTGTTTGCTCCCACCAGAGGCATCGCTGAGAAACAGAGGAGAAGTCATTGAGAAATCCGCTCCGCCGCTTCAGGCCTTGAGGATGGATGGGAACACGGAGCCGTGCCCTGCCGGGGAGGCATCCTCAGAGCCCTCTGCGCTTCCCAGGCCACTGCAGCAGGATCTGGATGACGTGGGCTGAGCACCCGGCTGGAAGAGCCCATCTAGGAGCTCCCGAGCTGCCAGCAAGGCTCACAGCACCCAATATCCGCAGCTGCAGGGAGGGAATAACACCAGCAGCTCCCAAATACCCGGCCATGTGAGCCTGCCCCTCCTGGGGAAAGGGTTTAAGATGCTGCGGGAGCCCTGGATCACTTCAGTCTGGATTTTGCATTCTCAGATCACAGGGAAAATGTCTTCAGACCTGTGGATCCAGAGGAGGCCTAAGAGGAAGCCAAGCTCTGCGCTCAGTCTGGCTGCCAAGTCAGGGAGGCTGATTATTAATTTAGCCTTTTATATCTGAATGTATGAAACCCTCGTGAATGCCAGAAATGAGTGTCCTGCAAGTTTCAACACCGCCCTGACTCAGCCTCTTCGTGCCTAGAAAAAGAAAAGGAAGAAGAAATCCTGGGTTTTCTCCTTTGCCTCCTTTTATTTCCATCCATATTTTTTCCACTATCTATAAGCAGGAATTCCTACAGCTGATAGGAAGCGAATATTAGCTAATAGATTATGCAAATATGCACACAAACACATACACAGAAAAATCAACTGCTAAAGAAGGTCACAAAAATGACCACAATTTATTCTCAGGGTGGTAAAGTAGGAATAACTGCAGTAAAAAAAGTTCAGTTACAGAGGAAAAGACATTTGATTCAAACCAACTGTAAGAGAATAAAAATACATCTGTTCTAAGCAGCATTTGTCAGAAGAAATTACTTTTGGAAGCTCTCATAAGAGGAATAAAAGTTAATATTAAAAACAAACTGAACTAAAGTAAGACATGGTCAGTGACCCATATAAAAATCCATCAGGCAACACAATCCACATACTATCATCATATATATATATATATATATGTTCTTAATTAAGCCGAACTGATCAAGGCTACATTTTGCACTACTGAAAAAAAAAAAAACAAAAAAAAAACAAACAAAAAAAAAAAACAGTTACTGAAGGAGGGAAAAATAAAGTAAAAAAAAGTGATTCTGTGTTATTTATAAACCACGTTCGTTTTCCATCTCAGAGCTCATGGTATGGAAAATTAGCAAGCCTGCCCAGCTCGTGCTCCCTGGCACAGGGTGTCGTTTAGGGGCTTCCTTGGCTGCCCTAAATACTCCATACGCTTGCAAGCAGATTAAAGCAAGTACTTCAACCTGGCCAGATCCCCATGCACCTTCTGTGTTTGCTGAGCAATCCTTGCTCATGTTGCAGGTCACTAACTCTCCTGGGGTCTGCACTGCATGGATTTACTCTGTGTTTTTCCCCTGCAAGAGCGCAGTTTGGGCTCAAGTGCAACAGCTTTAGCTGGCAGAGCTCACCTTAGGGCAAAGCACATTTTCTAGGACTCTGGCAGCTCATGGAGTCTGATCTGGTGATTTAAAGCCTTTGGTATCAGACGACAGTCTGGGGAACCTAGGAAAGGAGGATGGAAAAGCAGATGTCCTTGCAACACCATGTTAAACCATGCTTTATACCGCAGTAACATTAGGAACACTGTTTTAAAATAACCCCTCTCTTTCTGCCTCTTCTGTAGCAGCATCACTGCAGAAGATGAGTTTGCAGGAGCTGGGTATCATTAAGTAAAGCAAATGCAGAAATACCACAGAAAGTATCGTCTCCCATAAAACACTTGTGTTTTACAGGATACACGTTGACTATCACAGTGGCACTTCAAATCTTTTCTCCCATTCATCGCTTGTAATATCAAATTGTTATTTATGCTGCTCTAAATTGGTCTACTGCGGCTTTTAAATTAATAGTCTCCTTCATCAGTACCTAAGGAATGAAATTACTTTTCTTGACAAAAGACATGTTTTGACCACAGAATAATTCAGCAACACCCTGCCTAAGCACAGAGCTGTACCTCACCCAAAAGGTAACAAGAGAAACAATACATAATGGAAGGAAGGAGGGGAAAATACATATATATTTTATTAATTTTATATATATACATATATATAGTATTATATATGAATACATTTTAGAATATATTTTATAGAGAGAGACAAGTCAGGCAGACCTGCTCCAAGAAGCCTTCCAGGTCTGCAGGGCTGGCTCAGCATGTTTCTCTCCTGCAGCCAAAGGATGGTGGCTGAGCTCTGCAAGGCTATTTCAGATCCTCATACATAAAGTGAGGCTAATATATCTTCGCTTTGCCTCTATACCTTATCTATTTAAATAGCAAGGGATAAGTCTCTCCTTGGTGAGCTTACCAGCTGCCCATGCTGCATCCAGACTCGTTAGACCTCTAAGTGTTTCCATCATAGGATTAGCAAATCCTGGAGGAAAGAAAGGGTTAAGAATCAACTTGGATTCCCTAGGGAAAGCAGAAAGGCACAAGACAATTCAACTGATTTTACCCAAAGGGACAAAAGAAGGCTTAGGAGATCCTTTATGGCATGTCAAGGAAAAAGCATGACAGTCCTACTGGGAAAAACACACCCGTTAACAAATTAGGTGAGACCTAAAATGTCTGGCATAGTCGGACTCCTGAATACCTTGAAACGGGCTGTCTTCACCCAATTCATTTATTTCAGATAACTGGGAGCAACAGAGACTTGGACAAATACCTGGGGATAAACGGGAGGACTTTTTAATGTGAATACATAAAAGCTATTGGATCTGACCGACACAATTTTGTTGCAGAAAAAAAAGCCTCCCCAATATACACCCATCTGGGTTCCTCATTTTCTTAAAAGCAGTGCTCAGTATCCCAGAGCACCTTCACCAGAGCCCTGCTAAACTCTCACATCAAGGAGCTGGGTGAACGCCCGCGGAAGAGAGGCCAAAATAATCAGACCACAGATAACAGGAATTCAGAAAAAAGAAACGTCAAAACCAGTATCTTCATAATATCATAAACCAATACCTTCCTAATGAAGTGGCAAGTCAGCTGCTTAAACAGCACACAACCACTATCCTCCCTAAAATTTATCAAAATATTAAGGGTTCCTGTAATTAGATTATCTGGGGGAAAAAGTAACTCATACTATGCTTCTGTATGCCAAATGTGAAAACTGTGGTCTAACAGAGCACAGTCTGCAGCACTGATGCCATAACCTAATCAATGCTACGCCAGCGAAGAGCGCAAACTGCAGAGACAGCAAGAAATGCAGACAGGGGTCTGCAGGATGCACAGGAGGAATGAGCCTGATGTCACCGGGATCTTGGATGGGATTTTTGCTCGCGCGCAGCGAGCAGGGAGAGCGCGAGCTGCAGGAGCGCGTGATGGCAGAGCCGGGCACGGTCCTTCCTTACTGCCCCCCACGTTTATTGCACACTATGCACAAGGGCTGAAGTGACACAAAGGTGACCGTGTTAGAAGTTAATTGTGCGCATTAAAGGTACAAAAAAAAAAAATTAAAACATTGCACAATGTGGGTGGGGAGAAAGCAGAGTGTCTACCTATGTCTGCCAACATTTGGGGGAGCTCTAGTTTCTCCTGAAGACCTCATTGACTCAACTGCTCTGATTTGCTTACAGTTAATTGGAGGAAGCGGTAACGAGGGCTGACTAATCGCCTCGCCGCTCGCCCTGCAGACTCATTCTGGTGCCAGTTAATGCAACCCGCTGATCACTCAGACAAAACTAAAGTTTTACGGGGATTTCAGAGGCTGGTCAGCACCTTTCTTTGCTCATAGTATTTGCATAAAATTCATCTCCCTTTGTCTGTACCATGAACAAGTAAAACCACTTGGGCTGACGTAACCGAGCTGACAGGCAATAGCAGCTAAGTAAAAACAGTAAAGAAATCACAGTACCTGCTCCGTTTGCCTTGAAGGTACCAACATCACTGCTTACATCTTCAGTGCTACTCTGACCCCTGCAAATTAAATTAATAGAGGTCTGTTAGCACCAGCCACGTGCACACACCTCTGCTTTTCTGTGCAAACATACACAGGTGCCATTACTGTGTATTTTTTTCAGATAAGACTTAAAGGATCAGTATTTAATTGCAGCTCCAAGTTCAACATATGAGAGGTGGTGTTTGTATTAGAGTAATTTGTCACCACACTTGGAGGGAAACCCTGGCGGTCAGATGATCCTTTTGCACACTCACCTCATTTAAATGCAATTCAATTTAGACAGACCATTTGGCACAAAAATTAGGAAAATGACTTAACAAAAAGCAGGGAAGGATTCCTCTGAACCAGGTCAGGTACATTTGTGTGCGATGTTCACGGAAGAGCTGTCCAAGGAGGCCCGTAGCCATTAATCGCAAAGTAGCAATTAAGTTGTCAGCCAATGTTTAAAGCTCTTTTTTTCTTCTGGCCCTGTTTTAAAGGCACCACATAATGAAAAATAAGAAGGGACTGAAAGAGCCAAAAGAAATCGCCATCTTTATGGTTCTAGGAGTTAAGCACTGATCTCTCGTTGGTAGTGACCAGCATATGGGGAAGATACGTGCACTTCTAACAAAATCTAGGAGTAAATTCATGTTTGGAAAGATTCCAAATAGCCAACTGACATTTTCAGGAAGTGGGAGAGTCCATGTTTAACTGGGAGAAAGAGCTGGGGAGATGGGGATGGACACACGGCATGAGGTGGGAAAACAGGGAGCTGCTGCCCTGCTCCCCTTTGCCCAATAAACCTGTGCCACGAGGCCAGGAGTATTGAACTGGCTTCTGAACCCAGCCCAAGTTCAAGTCACAGCAACCTCACTTACGCAACAGGATCACTTCCCATCTATGCAGAGGCAAGCTGGAAGCAACTATCACATCTCCCGGACCCAATTCTCTTCTTATTTGCACCAGCATAATTTAATGATTATAATTACTCACAGTTAATAGTTGAATTATTCACTATAACTCAGTTAAGAGTCTTGGAGGTTTCTTTTCTTCCTTGGCAAAAAATCCAAAAGCTGGCAACACAGACAAGCATCAGGCACAGGATGAAGTGCTGTGGAATAGATAGTTGGAAGAGGGTGAAACATCCACAGTGACACTCAGTGGGGACTAAAGACTCTGTGCCACCCTCCTCCTGGTGGAACTGCTCCAGCTGTATGCACTGCTGATACAAAATCCAGTGAAATGTGGTCATTGGAAATGATGCATTTGGGGGTAACTTGGGCACAGTGCATTGCTCTTGGTGCTCAGTCCTGCTCTCAGTTGCTCCTCCACAGGCACAGTTCTAATGCCACCAGGAGACACAAGTGCCCCCTGAGACAACCTGTGCTCTTTGGAGACTATTACAGCTATAAAAACTTTGCAGGAAGCTCAGGAGAGTGGAAAGCAGAGCTCTGTCAATCACAGACTCTAAATTCCCAAACTGGCTCCTGAAAAAGATAAGATAAAGCCAAACGAGATTAAGCAACTTCAAAGCCAGCACCACGGCATTCACAGAGTGCTACATTTAGAAGGCGGCTGTTGAGAGTAATAATGAGTAAAGCAGAGGGAGCTTCCTTAGGGATTTGCTCCTTGTCCCTTCCAGGTTTTGGGAAGTCTGCTGTGATCAGTACCATCCCAGAACTAGTCTGCAGCGGATATAACACGGGGATGCGCATGCAGGCACAGCTAAGAGGAGGAAACAGGAGCATTAGGAGAAGCTCTCTGGAATGGCCTTCTGCGATCAGCTCCCTGAGCAAGAACAGAGACATCCAAGGCCTCTTAGAGAGCAGAAAAAGTTCCTGTGGCAGCTCCACTCATCAGTCTTCTCAAGGAAAATTAACTAACGTGCTAATTAAAGCAGTAGCTTCGCTCGCCGGCTGCCACAGGAGCCCTGCAGGCGGCAGCCTGAGAGGGAAAGGGTATTTTTTAAGCTAGAAGAAGAAAAATAGTTGCCCTTGCTGATATTATTTGACCTGGATGGTCAGAAATGGAGTAGATAACAGCTCTCACGAGCAATTATCCACAGGAGAGAGAAGACGATGCCTCTGATGGTTTTGCCTGGGAGAAGCAGGCAGGAGCGGATGAGCCCTAACAACACACCTGCAAGTGCCATCTCTCTAGCAGCAGCCAGAAGACCTGTTCACTGAATCAAATTAACCCTGAAGTGCTTAGCTATCTAGACAGTACAATCTTATATGTCTGTAAGGTTTTTAGAGGAGTCTACTTTCCTTTCAGCTCACCTTTGAAATAGATAAGTGATATTAAACCCATTTGGCAGAGAAGGCACCAGCAAACTACACAACCAACCCGAAACTGCACAGGGTTTGCAACAGGTCTCCCTGCCTCCTGCTCATCCATGGGACGGTGCCGCTTCCCAGGCTTTCCTCCACTGCGCCCGCTGGCAACTTGCTCCTAAAGGAGGAGACGCCAGAGTCTCGATGTTGGCAAACATGACTGAGCAAGTAGGGCAGCTGTGAGACGTGCGCTTGACGCCGCACTCGCTGCAAGCCACAGGATGAGTTCTGCCTGTCAGGGCTATGAGTCATGTACGAATCAGGGCTCAAAGCCTTGCTGGGCTTGCTTTTAATATGCTCTGTTGCAGGCAGTGCTATCAGAGGGACTCACCCAGCAATCCATTCTGGGGCAGTCTTTCCATCCTCTCAGCCTGGTTCCTCCATACAAAGGGCCCACATTAGATCTGCAGGCTGCTCCTATCCGTGGCAAGAAACAACAGCAACAGAGAGACTTTTATTTTGTGTTCACCTCTACGTGGCCTCTTTGCCACTCTGAACTCTGTGTTTGACCTCTCCACCTCAGTTTTGCAAAATGCTGACAGTAGACCAGGTCCCAGAGACTTCAAGGTGAATGCATCTCATTTCCACAGGGTCCTACAGGCTGCTTATATGTGGCTAGTATTAGCCTTACGTTAAAGGATTAATTAGTCCAAGGAAACTTATACTACTATGCCCTATAAATACCACAAAACCAGCCCAGCAGCCTGTGCTCAGGATGCATGGATGCTCTTAAGCTACGTACACTCCACCTCGCGTCCAACACACGCATATCTGACTCCTCGCACCTCTGGGACCCGCTGCAAGGGCTGGAAGCAGCAAGAAGAGCCTGGCAGCACCCCTTGCTGCATGCATGGACCCTGGTATCTTCTTCCAAAGGGTTTCTTCAGCTCGGCCAGCTGCTTGCAAGCAGACCTCACAGCAAAACCCAAGGAGTTCTCTAGCAGAGCATCAGGTTTATCCAACATAGCAGCCAAGACAGGGATAAGGATGTCTCCACACCTGAATTTTCACAGAAACTCATCACTCACGGCACCACGGCAGGGCAGAGAGAGAAGAAAGGAATCAGATGGCAAACACTGGCACCCAGTCACGAAGCTCCTGAGCCTCAATGGCAGCGCGGGACTCTCAGAGCATCAGCAAGCTCTCCCAGACACAACACAGAACTCCATGCTAGGAACACAGCGGAGGTTTCACACAGATCCTCCTCACATCCACTGAGCTGCTCACAGCACAGGAGCCTACTGGAAAGAGAATGGGGTACATTACACTAAGAGACAATCTTAACACAGTGCAAACAGAGAGACACCAAAGATAAAAAGGACTCCCAGGCAATGATAACAGCAATTATAAGGAACACTTCCTTCCTCCACAGTGTTAGCAGCACCAGCCCAGCTGAGAAGAGGTCATTTCACGGCACAGCTATTGAGTTTGGGGGCTTTGACCTTGCACTGAACTTGCTAAAGGCTCTGCCCCTGGAGCCAGGTGCAACTTACTGCACTTGATAAGGCAGGTGGGACAAATTAAGGGCATGCTGCACTTGCTCTCTAAAAAGCACCAGCAAGACACAAAGCTTTATCTTTGCCAGATCTAAGTTGCAGCCCTGACTCCTCTTTTATCAGCAGCCCTGCAGAGGTGAGAAGGGTCAGCAGAGGGAAGGGGAGCTCATGAGCAGGCTACGTTCACAGGTTCATATACAGCATGAGAGGCAGCCCTGCTATCCCTAGCACTTCCCCAAGATCAAACAAGTCCCTGCCACAAAAAGTGCCCTGCTCAAGGCAGCTGGGTACTTGAGAGGAGTAAAAAACACTGCAGTGAGGTACCACGCTGGCCTACTTCAGCCTCAAACCCCAGCACACGAAGACTTTTGTGTGTGTTTTAAATTGCTTGTGAATTCCATTTTGCTTCACACTTACTAAATGGACTCTTTGGGCTGGATTTTGCCGAGATAACAAACACTACAACAGCCTCTCTGGGCAAAACATGCTATAGAGGCTTCCAAGAGAGCTACCTCCACCCAATTCCTCCAAATTTCCTTGCCTCCCATCTGGATCATGTGCACGTGTAGGGACATTTGCCCACAGGGAGAGCCCTACATGCCACTTGCCCATGCTTTTCTGCCCCATATGGGACAGATGGGAACCCCACACACACTCTCACAGCCCCAGATGAGCTGCACCTGCCCTGGGGCCGGGCAGGGGACACAGGTGGTTATGGAGCTGTCCCCCCACACACTTAAAGGTGGCTGCGGCAGCCACGGGACACCCCCTGTGCCCATGGATGGTACATCCCAGCTGGAGCAGTACCTGGAGCGCTGCAATGGGCAGGTAGGAAAAGGAAAGCTTTAAAAAAGGGAAATAAAAAAAAAAAAAAAAAGGAAAAATCTGAGCTTGCGTTGGCCGGGAATCGAACCCGGGTCAACTGCTTGGAAGGCAGCTATGCTCACCACTATACCACCAACGCGGCGCTGCAGCATTCTTCCTGCCTGCGCCTCATGTGCATCCCCAGCTCCAGCAGCTCTGAGCAAAAAATCTCCCTTTTCCCTCTTTTCCTCATTTCTGGCAGCTCCCTGGCATGAGGTTGCAGCCCTGCACCCACCCTGCAGCACTTTGCTCCTGTGCCCTCTGCTTCTCGCTGACATCCTATTTTAAGCTATTTTTCAGAATAAAAGGAAGAGGTTTGGCTGTGCTCTTCAAATCTGGGTCCCTCCTAGCGGCAGTGAGCAAAGCCCCCTGAGTGCCATTCCATAAGGGGTCTAATGCAGGGAGTTGCAACTCCCCAGCTTTCCCAGCTATCACTGAGACTTGTGTTTCAGGCTTGCAGGGTTGCTACCTGGAGCAAATGTGTGAGGTATCAGTTCGGAGAGAGGGGAGGAAAAAAGGGGAAAAGAGAAACCTGGGCAGTTGTTTAAAGCAGACAGTTTTGATTTATGCCTATGGGGGCTGTCTGGTCTCTTATAATGGGAATGAGAATCACAGAAAAGGGTTGTTTCCCTCAAACCACCCCACCTTGGTGATCTCGGTTCTCCTTCATGGAGCTGGGGGGAGATCTCCCAGGCCATGCAGCCAAGGAGCCCTCAGGTGAAGCTCATTAACCCAGAGCCTGTGGCAGTAACACCCAGCAGGTAGCACAATGTAACCGTGGTCCTGTGCCCCCTTGCACTGCTGCTCAGCATCTGCCTCGCAAAAAGCAGCTTGTTTGTTTGTTTGGGTTTTGGTTTTTTTGTGCTTTCCAAAAGTCATCTGGAAACCTAATGAGAAAGGATGACTTTCTTTCACTCTACTCTATGCATTTTTCTTTTTTTCCTTTGGTTTTTCAGCTATTTAATGCTTGGGGCTTCACATACTGCTCTCCTCCCCATCAACTTCTTTCTTCAAGCTATGCCACAAGCTGCTTGCTTAGCATCTGTTTCTTGACTCTGTTACATTCTCTGCCCCTGACTACAGTATGTGAACAGTCCTGCGAGACTTGGTGATGAGTCTGGGGGAAGGTTGTTTTGGTTTTGGTTGCACTGTCTGCTGAGTGTCATTTGGTTTGAAGGGAAGAAAAAAAAATCCTGGTCTGCTCCTGTACAGCTAAATCTTGGTGTATTGTAGGACTTCTGGAGACTGCTTTTCTTCCCTGTTGCTAACATGGAATATATATTTATTTAAATACTGTTTTAAAACATTGTTAAACAAGATGCCTAGCTATTCCACAGTGTATTGTCTCTTTGCAAGCATCTGTTTATTCCTTTAAATTTACTAATTCCAAGTGTGCTTGGGCCCTTCTTTTCCAGAGAGCAAAAGCGTTAGGGAGTGTCTAGCCTTATTCAGGATCAGTTCACCCCAAATGATCTCCCTTGGGGCTCGGTGCCTAGAAGAAACAGGTTTAACTCAAGGTATTTGTCCAACTGTTGTCATGAGATCTGTGTTGGGGCTAGGAGAGCTCTCTGCAGGTTCTGCCGCTTGGATTGCTGGAGTGGATCATCTAGATCAGGCTGCCACCCGCTGTGGGTGGCTGCTGAGATGACTCTCCCAGAAGTAGCTTTCCACTAACAAGAGGATTGTACCCAGATGAACAAGGGATATGTCCTTCCTTGAGCACTTGCCTCCTTGCTATGCCAGTGCCTTTTATTTTATTTTTAATTAAACGGGTGATTTTGATAGAGGAGGCCATTAGCATGCAAGAATTTGCTTGCAAATGTGCTGCATGCCTTGACTGCTTGAGCAGAGAAGGGATCCTGGCTCTGCAAGCTCCGTCTTGCTTGAATTAGTCCTGCAGCCTCCAGCAGCCAAATGCCTGAGCTGCTCGGGGCTCTGTGAACTGCTGCCCTCTGTAGCACAGATCTACCATAACACCGATACTGTCCCCTGCGTGCAGGGAGAGGGAATCGGAATGTAGGGAAGGAGGGTTGGAGCCAGCCAGCAAATGCCAACTGTCTGCCAGGGAAAAACTCACGAGAAGTTGTGTTACTTATACCGAAGTGTAGCAAAGGCTGTGAAGAGCAAACTGCCAATGTTGTCCTTTGAATCGCCAATGAAAGTCAAGAATACTTCTCAGTTTGTGGTGTGATGTGGTCCAGGCTGGCCACAAAAAGCAGTGGGAACGTGTGCATCTTTGCTACAGAAGGGCCGTGGTTTCTTGCATTTCCTCATACTGTCCATCTCTGACCCTGCTGAATCACCACTGGAGTTGGTGGGTTTGGGCCATCACCGGCAACTTGGGGGCTGCTGTTCTGTTTGCTAGTTTCATTCTAGAGTTATAAAAATAAAACCCTGCTGAGGAAAATCACCTTGAGTTTTATTTGCCAGAGACAGTCAGGCACCATCCTTGAAATCTTTAGAGTATTTTTCCCTATAATATGTGTATATGTGGATGGAGGAGAACTACTTCCTCATTGATTGAAAGATGTGTTTTAACTCAGCCTCTCAGTTGAGGTAAATATTTTAATACACAAACTTTAATGACACTTTTTTTCTTAATTCAAGGGTGATATCTCAACTAGTCCTCAGCTGTTTGCTCCCATGAGCCCTTATGACATAGACCTTCCAATTCAGACAACTCTAGATGCACCGTTTGCTTCTCAATTTAATCAGCCCAAAGAGCTTCCTCCAGACTTCTCCTCGGTGGATCTCAGCTTTCTTCCAGATATTGGCCAAGATGACCAAGAACAAAATCCCTCTGAAGAAAGTCATGAAATGCAAAAAGAGCTTGATGGATCGGTGTCAAGAAATGAGGACAGTGGTGTCTTTATGGAGGAAAGCAGTTTGGGATGTCCAGACGGAACACAGCCATCCTCTGATACATCTGGTGTCTGTCCCCCTCTGACCCCAATGACACCCGTGACCCCCATGACGCCTGCATCCGAAAGCTCTGGCATAGTTCCTCAGTTACAGTAAGTAAATTTGTGCATCGTAAGTAATATTTCTGGGGACAGGTCCATGATTGCTGAAGCCTCATCCCCTTAAGGCCCAGGTGTGTTCTGCTTGAAGTGTCCATATGGCTTTATTCTTGCTAGAGAACGTAGGAAGAATGGATTGGACCTAAATGAGCAAACCCAAAGCACCATGTTTTTTATTATTATTTGAGAGGTAGAACAAATGAACAGATGATACAGGAAGACAACTGCAAATTATGCCAATGAATTAAATACAAAAATGGAAATGGCACAGAAAAATGGAGGAAAGTGGATGTGGTATTTGCCCAACCAGTGTTTTTATACATAATGCTTCTGCCTTCCTAAGGGCAATGTGCTCTCCTGGGAAACAGGAGTTGAACAATCTCTATGGGAGAACTGTTTGGTATAAGTGATTTACTATATAGTGCATATATGGCTAGTTACTGCAACCTGCAGAATAAAAAGACCAAAAAGAAACCCCATTCAAAATGGGGGAAGGGGCTTTTCCTAGCAAGGAGGATCTGAGTGACCCCAGAGCACTAAAGATGTAAATCTGCTCCTCTTTGCAGATAAGTCCGCTTTCTGCTCTCAGAAGGGTCAAGGAAAGATGCCTTGTTACAAGATCCTGTTCTGTCTACATTAGAGCAACTATAGAGCAGTTTATATTTGTACAGTGTAAGATACCTTATCCACCTTAAGATTGCTGCAGGACTCTGTAAACCCCTAGTAACAGTGCAATTTAAAGCTGTAATAGCCTTCACTGATGTATTTATTGGAAGACACACAGGCTTACTATGCAGGGACTAATAATTTGGAACTTTGTTATATCTTCTGCTGTGAGAAACCTTAATTTTGGTATTGAATTACCTAAGTTTTGCCAAAAGTAGCTTAGTGTTGGAGTGGGAAAGAGGCAGGCAGGAAATTAGTTGATGGCAATTAATTGGACTGTGACTTCGCACTAAGCTAATAATGTTGGGGTTTGGCTCTGTAAAGGCTTGCTTTTGCAGTAAGAGAATTCCTCTCTTGTTCTTCAGGAATATAGTGTCGACTGTAAACTTGGCTTGTAAGCTAGATCTGAAGAACATAGCTCTGCACGCCAGAAATGCAGAGTATAACCCAAAGGTAAATCCGAAGGACTTTAAGCATTACCCCCACTTCTCTTTCTCAGTGTTGCTGAATTAAAGCTCATGTAAAGTCTGTATGTTTTGTCCCTTTTCTCATAGCACTGTCTTGATCCGCAGGAGAACCCCACAAAAGTTCTGCAATTTGGAATTGTTAAATTTAGAAAAAAAAAATGTATTATTGTCCCATGTTTGCTTGTCCTTCTTTCAATAAAGCACAGGGTGATTCTTCAATTAGACATTCCCCCCTGAAAAGATGTGACCTTTCCCACCTGTGGTCTGCTCCCCGCTACTGAAATGGCTCAAGCAGCCCTCATCTGGGGAGGTGATGGGGGAGGAGCTGCCCCAAAATTCTTGGCTGAAGGAAATTAGGGAGTCAGACCGGCTTTGGAGGAAACTGTTATATCCTGTGACACTTCTAGCAAGCAATTTGGACTGTAGAAAATGACTGTGAATGGAAGGGGTGAATAAGTGACTCTAAGATGTTCAAATGTGAGGAAAGAGGTAGTGGTCTTGTGCCTGTGTTCTTGAGCCCCCACATGCTTGAGGAATCTTCTTTGAAGGTAATAAGTAAGCACGTACTCTTGCAAATCAAGTTCATGCTGTGCTGAGCTTCTGAAGGTGGTAATTTCTGGAATAATGAACAGTACCAACTAAATCCCCCAGACTGATTGTGAGATATTCCTCTGACCTTCTAGAGATTTGCTGCTGTGATCATGAGAATCCGGGAACCACGAACAACAGCCCTTATTTTCAGTTCAGGAAAAATGGTCTGCACAGGAGCAAAAAGGTAGGTACACTCCCCTGGGCCTGGGTCTTGTAGCTACAACATTATCTACCACAGAGTGCCATAATAGTGAAGAAAAAATGAAGCACCAGTCCTGAAAATGTTTAGCTTTCTTCATGGTGGGAGTTCAGTAATTATTGAACTGCATACTTCTGCTCCCAATTGTAGATTGAGCTAAGCAGACATTAGCAGAAAAGCTGCTAAAATGCCTAGGACTTCTTAAGAAGTTATATAAGCATTTCTCACCGACTTTAAAGCGAGTCAGGGCATAACCTGTGTCTGTCAAGTCTCTCTTCAGTGTGCATTCACTAGTTCAACAGATCTGCCTCCAGGAAAAGATAGGAATTGGAGAAAAGGGAAGATTATTTCTATACTTGGAAGCTCTTGTCCTCGAGCTCAGTAGCTTTCCTGATTTATGGCCTGAAATGTCATTGGAATAATACATTAACTTACAGTTTAAAATATCTTTTCTCCTTAGGCTCATTCCTCACAGTCTAAGCTTCCATGCTGAAGGTTAGGCTTCGCCTCAAAACTACCAGGCTTGTTTCCATGTTTCTGAGCCTAGCTTCTTGGTGTAATATGGTTACTCCAGAGCTGGCACATGGCAGATACGGTTACCTAGATAGAGAGGTTGGGGCTTGTCTGAAGAGGTCTGTACTTTCTTGGTAGATCATCTCCCATAATGGGAAGCACAACCATATAGGACTAGGTATGGAAGTGTGAAAAAAGACAGAAAATGCTGGATTAAGTTTTGGAACTTGGACCAGTTAATTGATAGTTGATTAAATTAGATAATCTGAAAGACAGAGGTGGCTTTGTTTATGTGAGACATGGAACTTAAGAGGAGGAAGGAAAGCGACTGCCTCTGAAGCATTGAGATTTAACTTGAGTAGGGGTATGAAGAGAATTTCCATGTGCCATATTTGTTTCTGTGATGTTTAGTATTAAAGAATCAATATACTTGGTCCCCAGCTTGTCTTTGAAGATGCCTTTTGGATCTTTCTTGATGTGGACCGAGTCTCATGGCACTTTTTAAAAGAAACAGCCAAAAACTCCAGGTGTTCAACATGAACAGCAACCTCAAGGTCAAAGTCATAGCTTCTTTTAAAAAAAAAAAAAAAAAAAAAAAGAGAGAGAGGGAAAAATACTTTTTCCTCCATAGAACTTGGGTGCTAATTTACAGTAAAAAGGTGTTAATAATATTCCATGCAAAGTGATTCTCTTCTTCACAGCAGAAGAAAATCACTAATCAAAGCTAATTTCCCTCTCTTTGCTCCTTCAGTGAAGAGCAGTCACGGCTTGCAGCAAGGAAATATGCACGTGTGGTGCAAAAGCTTGGGTTTCCTGCCAAGTTTCTGGACTTCAAGATACAGAACATGGTTGGGAGCTGTGATGTGAGGTTTCCCATCCGGCTGGAAGGGCTGGTTCTCACCCACCAGCAGTTCAGTAGGTAGGTTCTGGTGAGGCTTGTGGTGAGACCTGCAAGGCTTGAAGCACTGTCTTTGTAAACTGTAAACAGTATCAAACTCTGAGGCTGGGCAAACCTGGCAAAAGAATAATTAATTGGATACTCAATAGTGTGTTTTCTGCTCACCAGAACTGGCTAGGCAAGTCTGAGGCGGCTATGGGTGGCACGTGTTGCAAAAAGTTTAGTAAGGTGACTCCCTTGCAACAACTCCTGTCCCTAGTGGGACACAGGCCAAAATGACCCTCTGATAAATTTCTAAGATGACATGCAGCAACTTGGAGTGAAACTCTCAGCTCTTGGAACAGTGACTGACACAACACAGCAGCAAGGACTCTTATAAATTGTTCTCCTGGATATTTTTACTGCGTTCTCCATGTGGAGACACTATAAACACGAGTTTTAGCACGCCTTTAGGGGGTGTACTACATAACTGTAGAATCACTTCTGGGGTAAACTGGATGTGTTAGATTTGGTTAAGATGAAGGACTGGGGACTTGCAAGACACTCAGCTACCCTAATCAATTGGTTAAAGGAGACTTCTTACGGTTTTCTTTGACTTCAAATATTTCTGTTTGGCACAATCCTCGTGCTGCTGCATACCAGCTATGCACAAGAAAAGGGGCACAAGAGTTTTCCGTTAACCTGAGCAGTAAAGGTAATCAGAACTTTGCCAGACTGGTTATATGTAATAATGGCCTTAGTAGGTGCCTTTTTTTAACTGCAGATCACATCAATGGGAAAATAACAAGTCTTGATTAAACAATTCAGGTTTATTTAAAGCACTTTTTAAGCTACTTGGAGAGAAGCGCATACACCAGGTTCTCACTGTAAATCTTTTGCTAAGCTGCCCTCTGGCACAACTCCCATCAAACTCAATGTCCATCTGCAAAGATAAGTTTTTTAGACTTTAGGGATGAAGCCAGACTCCAGTTGCAAAATACAGAACCGGGAATATGGTGTGTTTCTGAGATACTACTTTGATTCTTGATTGGATTTTCATTACACATTAACTTAAGGTAAACCTGTGTTTGGGTGATGGAAGTGCTGTACCTTCTCCAGGATTGGTTTATTCAAAGCTAGTTACTGCCATCACCAAGGAAAGGATGAGGATTTTGACACTGGAGGTGGGGGGGCAATCCCAAGTGTGTGCGTGGAGGGGGGTTGTCTGTTTGTTTTAGCACTACATGTAACACACTGGATTTAATTTTGGGCTGCTTTGTCTGAAAGACTACATATATATTAAATATATACTTAGCTGTCTTCCTTAGTTACAGCAGATCCTTCATAATAATGGCTCTTTGCAGACTAAGGAAGGTTTGAGCACTGTTTGGAGGTTACATTAACAGTTTCAGCTCTACAAAAAAGCAGACTTAGCAGACTTGGAAGTAGCTTGGAAGTCTTTAAGTTAGCACAGAGAATCCCTACAAGCTCCAGCAGGATTTGCCAGGTTTCCTTCCTGGAGGCCTAAAGCCTAATCTACATTTCTATAGGTAGCTAGCTTAAGACCTATAATTACATTATTGTTAATGTAATTTAAGAGTTCTTGATGAAATCAACACTGAAGCATGCTTCTATTTTAATAAACTTACCCATTTGCTTTAAACAGCTATGAACCTGAACTATTTCCTGGACTTATTTATAGGATGGTCAAACCAAGGATAGTGCTGCTCATCTTTGTGTCTGGAAAAGTTGTTCTGACTGGTAAGTTGTATCCCTCTGCACAGCTGTAAGTGCTACAACATGTGCTAAGGAAGTGTTTCGGTTGAACATTAGTAAAATTAATATCCTATTATGATAAAGCCACCTAACAAGCTTATTTAAACCTAGTGTGGCCTTTGTACACTTATTGTGTTTTCTGTGGGTAAAAATCTGCATTGCTGCACTAGAATCTCATATTTCTTCCTATAGTGTTTTCAGATGTCCATATCATTAAACTCAAATATCTTATTTGACACATATGGTTTTATGCTCTGCATAAATGTATCAAATCCAGCAGGATGCTGACATGCTGGTAAAAACTCAGTTGCTTAATTATAGATACCATAATAACAGCAGTTTAAAATTGTTTGGACAGGAAGCCAAGTTCTTAAAACACTTCACTGACAACATTTACTAGACATTATGAGAGGAAAGGGTGGAGATGTAGGAACCCATTCCAGACTGTTTGGCAAAGCACTCCTAAGTGAAAGCCTTACTGAAAAAATGTGCTCAAGAGGTATCTGTATTCCAGGTAAATTTCTGAGCAGTGGTCCCTAAACATTCTTCTGTAAAACTCAGTGGAAAAAAATGCTTTTATTTGGATGTACTGAAAGGTAAATAATACTACTTCTTCCCAGAGCGCTTTGTGGTTTGTGAAAGACAAATGAGAAAGAGCTTTCCTTATTCAGAGATTCTCACAGTCATAAATCATGAATGAGTCCAACTAATTGAACTATGAGACCTATGAGACACTCAGGACAAAGCTTAAATGCTGCCTCAACCTCCAATTTCTCCCTTTTTTTTTTTTTTTTTTTTTTTTTTTTTTTGTCCAGTGAAATCATACTGGTCAGTTCTACTCCCCAGACATTTGCAAAATACATTTTGGGTAAACTAATGTCACCTTCTTCTGGAGTGTGTAGTTGGTCCAGAAGGATTAAGGTAAGGTAAGGATTAAGCCCTTATCTCTGCACACTGGGCCTAACTGTAATGGAAAAAAAATCAATCTGTCTAGTGTGTGGGTTTGTGTGTCTGTGTGTTGCCTTTTCCCTTCTATCAAGAAAGGTTCTTGTGGTAACTCAAATGAATTAGTCATGACCAAGCGTGTTCTGACATTATTGTGGAAAAGAAAAGATTCAGAAGTTCATCCCAAGTGCCACTTAGTCCAGCTATTTAGTTCATTTAAGTGCAGTTTGCTTGTAGCTAATGCTTTTCACCTTACCATGGTAAAGTACTGTCACTGGCCAGGAATGTTCTTGTCTACTGCATCACAGTTAATGTACAATGCTTGAATTAAAGATTTGCTTGTGGTAACAGGGATCAGGCTGGCTTAGAAATTGCAGATGACTTAACAAAGCTTTAAAACAAACAAACAAAACCTCACAGTGCCCCACAACTCCTCCCCTCCACTTTTGAAATATGCTGTGGATCAATTCCCAGTATTGGAAAAAAATGCCTTTCATTACTTATCTCATGCTCTTCACTTAACCTATCAATAGGCAGAGCTGTTATTGTCAAACAGATAATGCTGTGGTTCTTCTAAGCTGCCTCTTTGATTTTTTTCCACAACATTCTGTACCTGCTGAGAATGGCTAAATGCTGCTTTTGTGCTACAGATGTAAACAAATCTAGTCTCATCTTAAAGGAAAATAGAAATTCTCCTCTTTAAGGCAGTGGTATAAGTATCATAATACAAATTCTGCTTTTAAAAGCTAATCTCTGACAGTACTTTAAAGTGGCTTTTAAACTCGTGTATTTTATAATCTTATTATTAGCTTTGAGCTGCATTCAGTTATTCTCAATGCTTAATCTGTTTCTTGTACATGACTTTACAGGAGCAAAAGAGCGTTCTGAAATCTATGAGGCATTTGAGAACATCTATCCCATTCTAAAAGGTTTCAAGAAATCATCATAACAAAGCTCAGAAAGCAACTAAGAATACATGGGTTTGTATTGCTGTGCATGCTCCTCCTGTACGCAGCTTTAGACCTGTGGATTATTAAGCAAATCATCCTATTCTAAACACTAAAAATGCTGATGTCTTTCTCTAGCTGGTGAAAGGGTTTTTTGTTTGGAGATTTGTTGTCTGCAGTCCACTTGAATTCAAGCAATTTGTATCAAGCTGAAGATTTAGTCAAAATGAATGCACTTTTAATAGAAATTCATGTTAAAGTAGTACTTAAGTACTTTGATATGGAAGCTTATGTGAATCAATACCACCCTTAAAACTAATTTTGTCAATGTCCTCAGAACAGTTCTAGTTTCTACAGTGTTGTATTTTCACGTTTAAACCTCAAAGTGTATTTTTGTCTACAATATAGCTTAAAAAAATCCAGCATGACTTGATTCCAGTGTTTTGAAGACTGTGATTGTAGAGGACACCCACTGAGTCCCTCCTCTGACCCCACTGGCTGGATAAACTCTTGTGTAATGTTTTGGTGCTCCCTTTTCAGCCAAGGCATTCAAGGCCACTGGTAGAGATGGAACACACCCAGAAAGGGGGAAAACCAAGCAATCTGTCTAGATTGTCATGACACAAGTTTATGTATTTGTAATCAAAATGCTGCCTCTCAGATAATGGAATTTGGATGCTGTTTAGCCCAAAAAACATGTGGGTTAGGAAATGGCTCTAAAACAGACAAGAATTGAAAAGCCTTAATGTTCAAGGTTTAATCACCTGGGTTTCTTAGCCAGAATTCCCTGCCTTTCCTCTCTAAAACAGGACTTTAGAGTGTCTGGGATTTGTCTTGTTTTCCCCTTGTTTCCTGCTGCAGAAGGACCCAGCAGAGAACAAGTTCTTCCTGGACCACTAGAGGCTGCTGTTAGATGACTTTAAAGTAACCCAGGATAAAATCTGCCTTTTTGCTTTCTGCATTACAAATATACAATACGGACAATGGCTCAATATAGATCAGGGTGTCGTGGTTTTACTGTGCTTAATTTTCCTACTTAGAGTTCAACTGCAATCAGCAAGGATGGAGGTTGAACTTCTATTTCTGCAGTATGTCTCAAAAGCACTTTGTGGAACTGCTTCTATGCTCTCCTGGAGGGTGGGAGGGAAAGCCTGAAAAACTTCATGCACTTCCTTGTGATAAACTGGTCTTAACTATGTTATCAGTTGCTTTGTCATAGTCAAACTGTGGATTTCCACATCCAAATCTACTCTAAACAGAGGCTTACTTTTCTGTTTGTTTTTAATGATGTAGACTTTCCAAAGCTATGGGCTGAGCTTTTATTTGCACTAAAGCTGTAAAAGCTGATAAGCTTGAGTTACAAGGATCCCTGTAAGTGAAAAGCAACCACCTATTTTTATTGAGGTATTTGGAAAAGGTTTATCTGTGATGAGCCCTCTTTCAGAAAAAGAGCAATATTTTCATTAAAAGCTTGTCATATAATCCTACCACTAAAGCTAATATTCTTTGAAAATGTGGATAATGCCTTAAAGATATGATCTGGTCTCTGTGCTTTTTCATTAAGCTACCTGATGTTTGCTCTGGTCATAATTTAGCTTTAANAAAAAAAAAAAAAAAAAAAAAAAAAAAACTACCTTGGTTCTACCAATGTAGTGCTGTTTAGTGCTACAAAACACTGGTATGAACAGTGGGATGGGATGGGGAAGGAATATGGGGTGGGCGGGAGGGTCTTTTTCCTTATTTCTGATTTGTTGACTCTTGTCTTCTAATTTCCCATTGAATTCTGACAGAACTGGCTCTATTTCTGGCTACTGCTTGATGATACCTCTTTGACTCCTGATTCCATGACTCCCACCCTGGGACATGCTTACAAGAACGTGCCTTCATAGATTTATTTTTCTTAATAGTGTGTTCTTAACACTACTGCAAATACTTGCCAGAAGCAGGTACTTTCACGGGTGTTTGTAGTCCCTGTGGTAGCAGCTGGCCATGGTGCAAATGGCCCTCTTAGGCCTGTCACGATGCTGCTGACTGCAGATGGAGCCACAACACTGCCCTGCTCCTCCTCGGTTGTGTCCTACCCTGGGGAGAGATGACACAAGGGCTGTTGGTGACACCCAAACAGAAGCAAAACCCATTGAGACGGCTGCAGCCTGCAGTACATCAATGAACCTCTGCCCCGTGCTAAGTAGAACTGCAGCTTGTTGGAGTATGGGCTTGTTAGGTCAGTGCCAGAGGGGCGACACGCAGTGGGGGGCAGCAATTTGCACACAACGTGCCCCAGAGAGGGGGCAGAAACAAGTGTTTAGGGAGAGAAGGACAAACCTTGTCGGGAAGGGGCCTGAGCCCTGGCAAACGAGGAGATGTGAAGGGGAAACAACCCAAACGGGGGGCATGGGGCGATCGGAGCCTTCGGCGCGGGGCGGCCGGGCCGGGGGCGGCGCCGCTGCCCTCATGGCGGCGGCGGCGGCCGTTGGCGGCCGTTACCCACAATGCCCCGGCGGGAAAACAAAGCGCCACGTGACGCGGCGAGCCCCATCATGGCGGCTCCCAGCGGCGGCNGGCCGCGGGGCGGCGGGCAGGGCGGCGGCGCCGCCGCGGACGAGGACGCCGAGGGGCTCTACGTGGCCGTGGAGCGCTGCCCGCTCTGCAACACCACGCGCCGCCGCCTCACCTGCGCCAAGTGCGTCCAGAGCGGCGACTTCGTCTTCTTCGACGGCCGCGACGCCGAGAGGTACCCGGAGGGAGCGGCGCGGGGTGGGGGACACGCAGGGCGAGGGCGGCCGTTGGCAGCGGCCGTTGGGCTGCCCTTCCCCTCCCCCTCCTTCCCCGCCGGGGGGCGGCGGCCCCGGGCAGCGCGGGTCCCCTCCCCCCACCCCGGGCTTCCCGCTCCGTTTGGAATCACACCGGGAAAATAGGAAAATACACCCCAAAATACCCTTTAATACCCGCCATGCCCGCTCTTGGCCGAGGGAGGGGATGGAGGAGCTCACAGGGGTCGCGCTGGTGGCAGCAGGGTGGGCACATGTGCTGTAAAAGCGTTAAAAAGGCCCTTAAAAGCGGTCCTGAGGAGCAGGGGTGATTCCTCGAGCTAATCCTGCTCCCTCTGGGGCTTTGCACCTCTCTGTGGTGATACCTGCAGGTGGGAGGTCACAGGCACCTTCCTTAGCGTGGCTTGATTCCCTAGGAAGGGGTAAATACACATTAGTGATAACACCTTCTAAAAGCTTTGGCTGCTGCTGTTCCTCGCCCTTCCTTCACTCAGGTGCAGGTGTCGGCATCCCGGTGTAACCCACACGCTGGGGACAGCCCCGAGCAGCGAGGGGCAAAGCAAACAGCCGTGCAGCGGGATGCTCGAAAGGCTCCTGTCCTCAGCAGCATCTGGCTGTCATTCACCCAGAGCAGGACAGCGGGCGAGGAAGCACCATTTTTCTATCTGTTCAACTGAGTCCTTTCCAGAGTCATGGAATCATTGCTCTGCAGTTAATCACCCACCTCCTTGCTGCTTTCTGCACCGGCTTAGCTCCCTCGGAAGGCAGCTAAATGAGCGTTAGGACAATAAATGAATGGTCTCGTTCTGTGATTCGGACGCTGAGCGCTGCAGCTCCTCTCCAGCGGCGAGGCGGGCACGCGTTCGCGGCGTGTCCGTCGGATCCTCGCAGCGCCGTCTCAGGAATAGCTCTGATTTTTGGCCCATGTATCTGAGCCGTGCTTGTGGTCCTTTATTTGTGGCTCCCTGGACAGCTGTTGAGAGGGATTTCTCAAACTATTTTGGGAGGGTGGGAAGGAGTGTGTTGTGTGGGGGGGTCCTTACACCAAGCACATTTAGCATCCTGGTGCCAGATATAAGAATAGCGAAGGAAACAACTGCGCCTTTCTTGCTGCCTTGGTTCTCTGCAGCAGCTTTGGGTAATTACTTGCTAAGTTACTGAAGGCTTTTCCCACCATTAACTTTTCTTTGGGTATTTGCATAACAGAATCTGTATGATTGGACAGTGCTGTGTGGTCTCACATTTAAATAACTTGGACTTTTTAAAGCATAACCAAAACACAGGGCATCTACTGATGTCATGATCTGTCAACTAATTCATGTGAGTGAGCCCTAAAGCCTCGCTGAGTTGCATCAGTGGGATTTGGAGTGGACATAAGGGGTCAGCCAGTTGAGTCAGCTTGCAAAACTGAGGTCTTAGTCTGCCACTTCATGGGTTTTCTTGTATTTACATAAAGGACTGTGTCATACAACCACAAAGTGGTTTGGTTTGGTTTTTCTGTAATAGATGGAAAACTTGTATTTGAGCAAGACAGCTTGAGGTTATCTGCAGCTTCCATTAAAAAAATGCATTTTAGAATTTGGAACCAGAACCCAAGTATTTTTGCCTGCTCCTTCCTTAACATTAAGATTCTAGCCATACATCAGGCTTAATTATCAATATTCAGTTTAGTCTTCATTATAGAGCAACCACTGTCATTCTGTATTGACCCTTAAGATTTTTCCCTACCCATTAGAAAAAAGCAACCATAAAGATGTGGTTTTAGCCAAGGTACCAGAGGTAACAGCTTCCTGAAAATCTCTCTTATCTTTCCATGTGAACTGAAGTGCAGGAAGTATGGAGTTTCCTAATGTTTTTTTTGTTATTTTTGTCACCGGATGTGGTTGCCACCTATGGGGATGACTCCACTCTTCTGGGCAGCCTCCTTGTTCTCAGAGTTTCTCCAGGCTTGTTTCTCCCACTGTATCAGAGCTTTCCCAAGCGAGCAGGGCAGTGCTTTGAAAACAGAGCCACCACAGAGCAACCTCGTGAATTAAATAGTGTTAACATAAATGTGCTGTTTGCAGCAACAGCGCACAGTGCACAGACAAAGCTGCATAAATCTTGGATTTCTGTTAGGTGTTCCTCAAAGATGATGGGATGACTTCTTTTTGAGGCTCCACTTGAAATGTTTCCTCTGCATTGTATAATCAATACATGCAATGGATGACATTAAGGCGAGAGAGAAATAGTCTTTCCTTGGACATCTTGATGCATTTCTGAGATCAATTTTTGTTTTTTTTTTTTTTCCTCATTACAGGCAACTAGTGAGTTTCTGTGAACCTTTCTTGCAATGTGTGAGCATAGAGGTGGAGAAATTCTTCCAGACTATGACCACACACTATGGCAAAGTCCTTCAGGGACAGGTGCAGTAAACTGGCTCGATTTCAGGTTGCAACTGCTGTCATCATTATTTATTTGTTTGCTTTAGGCCTTTTAATACTACTTAAGTTTATTTTATATCAGCATGATAGTTAGTACTGCCTGAGGCCAACAGGATCATGGCAAGGGCTTTTCTGTACATATCAGTTCTAAGGTGTGAGAAATTCAGCTTCAGAATGGGAAGTGTAGAGGGGCCCTTGTGCCTGCTGATGCCTTTTTATATGTGTAACCCATTGCATCCAGTGGATACAAATGTGAATTATTTCTGATTTCTTCTCGGTGGACTGTTTTACATGCTAATTGTTATAAAAACTACAGTAAGTTTGAAGCTATGTATGTGTCTCTGACAAAAATCACACCCCATATCTGAGAGGGGGAGAAGAGGAGAAACAGAGGAGCTGTTAAGATTAATTACTGAAATACAGCTACAATTAAACATGAGTATTCCGGAAGTCCTCCAGCAAAGTAATCACCACGATTCTCATTAGTGCTGTGTTGTATGTGCAAATCCAGGCCAGCTTCGCGAGCTTGAATTCAGCTTGGAGACTTTTTTTTCTCCTTGGGAGTTTACTGCAGCCTGTCACAAGCATAAATTGTCAGAGTATGTTTTGTCAGCATTCCTGAATTGCTTTGCTTTGACTTTTGCCATCTGCAAACATATAAAGACAATATAATTTTGGTACTTAGGCCTGTTTGATTTCTGTATGTTACTGTTTATGATTAGGAGCAGGGGACTTTTTGTGGCACGGGGTTTTACTATAGCCGATGGATACAGTAATGGGTTCAGCTGTTTCTATCCTCAGCTCCTTCAGCATTAATCAGTTTCTGTAGATTAGGAATTGCTTCTTCCTGGTTACTTCTCTCTAATTATGAACATGCCAGGTGCCAGGAAATAAGCCAGGTGACCATAGGAAAGCTAAGGTTAATGTGATAAAGTTGAGAATAAGGAAATATTTAATGGATCCTTTGGGATACTAAATTCTCTGCTTCATTTCTCTGATTCTCTCAGTTTACCTTTTAGGGGACTATCCATAATAGTCCATCCAAAGTCACAATTGTGTCTTGCTAAATTGAAAGGCTGAAGATATATATAGAAAAACTAGTTACATGATGCACTGCAATTAAAACTAGAGCTATATAAGGAAATGGAAAAGTTTGCTTCAGAGGAACCTGCTGAAGAGGTTTGTAGGAGCTGTTTGACATAGCTGCTGAAGTGTGTGGTGAGTTGTAATTTTTGCAGGCTTCCACAAATATTTTTATCTTCCCTCCTTGGTAAGAACATCATTTAGTCCCAAAGACTCGACACATCATTCCACTTTTCCCTAATGTGACGGCCAAGATTTGGGTAATTGGGTTTAGTCAGCCTCCAAGCCTATTAATCCAGCTTCCAAAACAAGAATTGCCAAATCGCCAGGGCTCTCCTCGCGTGACTGCTGAGCGCTGTCTCTTGGCCGGGTTATTTTTGGCCGTAGCCGAAGGTCAGGGGTGCCGCAGGCGCGCGTGGCCCCGGTAAACACGACTGTGGAGCACATTTGTGTCATTTCCACGGTGACTGATGGAGCAAGGACATGCGGGATGACCAACACGTTGGCTTGAGCAGGACTCCAGTTGCACCACATTCCTCACGCGTTGCCTCCGGTGCCTGCACGGCCGTTGCGTTACCTTCTAGAAGGAAAGCAGATACTCAAGGTTGACTAAGAAGGCGCCGACCAGGAGTTTTGCTGTCATTTTAACGCTGTTGGCATCTCGGAAGGGTGGTGCCACACTCTTATCAACCTGAAGTTCATCTCCGTGCTTTTAGAGTTTTACCTGCAATCAAGCCCAGAGAACCAAGCAGATAGGGAGGCCCCAGCTGCTGTCCTGTCAAGAATTACTCTATAGCTCTTTCCAAATAAAAGCTTAAATATCTGCGAAATAAGACTTGGTTGCATGTGAAATGTTAGGCCTCTGCTGAGGTGCAAACACCACGGTATGTTGGTATTGCTAGGCTATAAACTTTCAGCAATAGCAAGTAGATACGGGTAACATTAACACATTTTGATAATACAACAAGCTGTTTTTTCCTCAGTTTAGAGGTTTTATTGCTATTCGGGTGAGAGACACACACTCTAGAATTCTGCAAGGGTTTTATACATTTAGCTCCTACTTCAAAGATCAAAATAAGTTTTTGAGACTTACAAAATCCCACAAACGGCTTTATTTTTTAACTGTTTTAGATAACTTACAGTGCAGTATTGTACAGAATAATCAATGCAAACATTTAATCTCTTCCAGGTTTTCAGACAAGAAAGAAAGGCTGATGCATCTTAAAACCAAACAGAGAGAATTCCAAAAACAGTAAGTTGGATCAATAAATTAAAATAAATAAGAATTCTCTCTGAAAAAATATTCTAATGTACTGTTGTTGTACATATGTATAATCCAGATAGTCAGATAACTTTCAGTTATGTTTCTTCCTCTAGTGTTTTGAAGGCCATGGAAGGGAAAGAGATAACTGATCAGCTGGTGAGTTATTCAAAGCTCTGCAATGTTTTAAGAGTCTCTGAATTCCTAGACCTCATAGATTAAATTTACATTTTACCTTTGGGGCATCGTATTGCTTTACCAAAAAACCCATTGTAAGCAAAACTGAAATTGGGTTCTACAAGCAGAGTGCTCCAAATCACCAATATGTTTCATTTATTAGATATTTTTTCAATAACTTTTCATTTTAACTGACTTTGTAGTAAGCATTCAGCTTATTTGTGGCATCCATCCATTATATGAACTATTTATATATTTATTGCCCTGATCCAATTAAGAACAACCTGCTACTTTTGCACTATAGCTGCTGGCTTTGCTGTTAATCATTAGTCAGTATGTTTGAAATCATTTGTACCCTCGAAGTGCTGAACATTCTTTTTCAGAGATGGAAAATAATGTCTTGCAAGATGAGGATTGAGCAGTTGAAACAGACCATTTGCAAAGAAAATGATGAAATGACAAGACGTGAGTAATGCCTGTGCTTTTGTGATATATAAAACCTCTGTGCCTTGAGGAGTGAAATATCTATTGATGTGAATTTGGAATGGTAGTTTAAAAAACAGTGAATTCCCCAAATGTCATTTCTTGAAAAATTTGCAGGCAAATCAGTGAGAGATTTTAGTCATTTATGCTTGGGTTCTAATTAACAAGCAATATACGTATTATTCAGCTGAAGGAAGATCATTTTGCAACAGTTTAAAAAGTAAATGCTTAGCAGCCTGTGACTTCAGCTTTGTTTCTCCAGTTGGTTTTCCTCAGTGTGGTGTTTCTGAACGCTTCCTTTTGATAAAGAGGAGTAACAGCTCTGCAGCTAGGATGAATTTCATGTAACTGATGCGTTTTAACCCACACCTTTTTAGAAATCCTAAAACCCTGCTTCAGCAAGACTGTCACTGAAATACTGCTGCTATCACTCAGCACCTTCAGTTTGAAACTCATTAAATATTTTACACACATGAGAGATTCGTAGTGTCATCTTTCAGAGGAGAATATGCAGCACTCCTTACAAGTGCTTCCCTTCCACAAAGGGAAGATGGGAGTGTGTTAAGGCACATATTGCCTGAATTGGGAGCATTTTAGTGACTTGAATTTCAGGAGGAGTCATGCAGAAAGTGGAAGCACAGGCAAATACCTGAGGTTGTTTGTAAAGGAATAGCACAGCCTTGCAGCTATAAGATCAGAAAGGTTGAGGTACAAAGTAACTTTCAGTTAATGAGGAACATGGATAGTAATAACAATATATACGATAATAACAATAAGAGCAAGGTGGAGGAGTGGGTGAGCCTGCTAGTAAACCCAGAAGACAGTGAATAACAGTTAACGCAGGAAAGTCTGAAAATACTCAGTACTTTCTTTAATTCATCTTTACCCAAAGAAAATGTGATCAGGTGCTTAACCAGATTAAATTTTACATGATGAGAGGACTACAGGCCAAGGAAAGAAAACAGCCAGTTAAGTATTATTTTGATTATGTCAGCAGGTCCTTATAAGATTAACCTTAAAGTACTGAAGGAGCAAGCTGGAGTGGTTTGTGGGACACTTGATCTCATGAGGGAAAGAGGCTGTCCCAGGAAACAGAGTGAAAACAGCATCCCTTTTCAAGGGCTGAAGGAAGGGGGAACCTTAAACCAATGGCTCAGTCATCCTAATATAAAGCTCTGTTCACCCTGCAGGTACCTAGAGGTTAACATAGTTAAAAATAAATATCACTGTCTGTTAATAGGTCTTGTCACAACAATCCCCATCTCTAGGGGTCAAGTGGTTTGTCAAAGGAGGAAGCAGAAGGTGCAATATATGTTGCCTTGGGATCCCCAAAGCTGCCTCACAAAGCAAAGAAAAAGGCTCTGGATGTAATTGCTGCAGGGCTGACACGCATCTAGAGGGGCTGCATTCAGAGGGTGCTGATACTTGTCAAACTGAAGGGGTGAGACAGGTGGAGCTCAGCAGGGACTCGTCCTTGGCCCAACTTTGTTCAGGATTTTCCATAATAGCAGAATCAAACTCAGAATCACGCAGATAAGTTGACAGAATGATCTGTAAACAATGAAGTTTGAGTGCAGCTTGTGTAGGAAAGAGAAACATGTATAAACACAAAGTGGAGAAAGCTGGTGAGATTTGAAAGGAGGGGATATGTAAACTCACAAATGAAATATAAATTATCGATCTAACACTGCTGCAGAAGGGATCAGACCTCTTTCTGAGTTGTGCTAAGACAAACATTGCATCTAATACAGAAGCACTCGTCCTGCTGTGCCTGGCATTGGTGGTGCTTCAGTGGGAGTCTGTAGCCCAGTGTGAGTGATTTAAGAAAGATGTAAGTCAACTGGAGAAAGAAAATACTTAGGAGTATTTTCCAGAAGAAAATGTAGAATAAAAAGCAGGGATTCAATAAGAAATGTGATGTTTGGTTGATTTAGAAAAGAGGAAGCTAAGGAAAAGCATCTTTTCAGTAGGTAAAAGATTATTATGAAGGGGATACTCATTGGCCAGTGAAGAAAGGACAAGAGGAAATCAGTGCAACTTTGAAGAATTTAATCGCCTTTTCCCAAAATCCAGCTCTGACAGAGAATCACCCTTGGATCTTGTTCTTCAGATAGAGCCGTTATGTTTTGTGCTCTCATTTTGTGAAATCCAACTGGCTAAATATGTTGGTTAGAGCAGCTGTGGTTTCTTAGATGTTTCCTTGATTGTCTCTTTAATGGTGTAAAATGTAACTTCTTTCAGTAGCAGATGCTGTGGAGCATCCTTACTCAGCTCTGGTCTCACATGTACCTTGCAATCAAAATTTGTCAGTAAAGCAATGTCAGGACCTAGTGCTTTCCCTCTTGATTGCAGGAAAATGAATAGTCTGTCTTGGTGAAATGGATCTGGACTGACACTGTTTCTGTTCCATCATAAACCTGAAATGGGGTAGATCAGGACTCTCATTCAATCTAGAGAACATAATGATTTCTAGACATGTTTTTAGAGTATATGAGGATTATTTTTCTATGCTTTTGAAACAGAGAGATGTTTAACCCATTCCATCCAGTACCCCATATTCGTAGAAACTTTCCTGCAGCGACTTATTAATAGGCAAATCAGCAGGTGCTCTTGAATGGTATTTTTTGTGTGTGTCTCATGCATGGAGTCAATTCAGGCAGCTGCTGTCGGCAGAGGATTTTTGGTGTTTGTCATTTTGTGCCTGGGAAGGGAGGTGGTCAGTAGTCCCTTGTATTGTTGGGATCCAAGTGCTTTAAGGGCACACGCATGACTGCAAAGCCCAAGTGACAGACGCTAAAAGAGTCCGTAATGCCAGGAATTGTGAATCAAGATGCTGTCTGCATTGATTTTGGCTGGATTTTGTCTTTTTGGTCAAGACCACGCAGGCATGTACATTCAAGCTATTTCAGTTACGGTGATTATCCCAGAAGTTTAATTAAACTATGAAATCTTGGCTTTTCTGCTTCAAATCCAAAAGCAGCTGCATAGAAATATGGAAAAACTAATCCCAATTTCAATCTCTTTGTACATCTTCCAAAAGATTGTATCATTGAGCAGTTGGAAACTCCTAATAGTGAAGCGAGGTCTTTTTTTCAAGCTGCTATACATCGTTTTCTGTAATTGTTAATAAAGCTTTTCTCAAGCTTGACATGGTACATCACAGCTCCTTTCTCCAGGCTAACATCTGCTGCTGTTTTCACAGACACAGAGGGGCTCCTGAGAATTAAAGAGGAGAACCAGAAGCATTATCGCAGGGCTCAGCGGCATCAGGACAAGAAAGAGAAGATCCAGAGGCACAACCGCAGGTTGGGAGACTTGGTGGAGAAAAAAACCTATGACTTGAAAACCCAGCATGAGCATCTGGCAAATCTTCGCCGGACACACATCCTGGAGCTAACATCAGTCATATTTCCCATTGAAGAAGTAAAGACAAGCATGAGGTACAGAAGTTTATCAGTTTGGCCTCGTGTTGCTTAGCTTTAGACACGCAGAAGTGAGCCATGTAAGTCCAAACTAGGTACTCTGGCTGCCTTAACATCTATGGAGAGAATGAGGTATTTCCTTTGAGGAAATAATGAGGACATCCTTTGCAAAGACAGCGCTCCAGAATAGGAGCATCTGGAGGGATTAGTATCTCCCCACTAGTCAATCTGAACCATGTGTCCCTCATTAAGCTCTGCTAAAATACATAACTCATCCCAAAACCAAGTAAAATAACAGGGAATTTCTCAGGAGTGTTTGTACAAGTATTGCCTTCTCTGTGAAGGACAGTCCAGTGAATCCATTGCTGATTATAATTTTAAAGCTCTTAAAACCTTGTTATTCTTACAGAGACCCTGCAGATGTGTCTTCTGAGAGTGACAATGCCATGACCTCTAGCACTGTGAGCAAGCTCGCGGAAGCCAGGAGAACCACTTATCTCTCTGGACGATGGGTGTGTGATGACCATAACGGGGACACCAGCATCAGCATCACAGGGCCTTGGATAACCCTTCCTAATAATGGAGATTATTCAGCATATTACAACTGGGTGGAAGAGAAGAAAACTACACAAGGACCAGGTAAGGAGCAAGCTCTCGTTAGGCATCCGGGTATTCCAGAAGGTAACGTGTGGCCTTGGATGCCAGCAGAAGGCACAGGGGACTGGCAGCTCAATCCGTATTTCCTCAGTTGGAGGAACCTGAGTTAGAAATAAAGAAGCCCCAAGAAAGGGGTCCGTCCCTTTAAAACCCTTTTTTGCAGGAAATGCTCACTGGAGCAATGTAATAGAGAAATAAAGTCAATTATTCACAGCTTTGACATGGTTCACATGCCATAGATTTAACAGGAGTTCCAAGAATTACTATTTTCTGCTGCTTCTGACAGACTTAACTGTAAATGATTACTGGATTCAGGCAGTTCTCAATACTGACAAATTACATTTTCCAGGGTAGACTTCAGTAACACATTAACACACCCACTGAGGCTTCATATAAAATGAGACTTTCGTGATGCTTTTATTTCTTTTAGATATGGAACATAATAACCCTGCTTATACCATCAGTGCTGCATTGTGCTATGCAACTCAGCTCGTTAACACTTTGTCTCTCATACTTGATGTAAATCTTCCGAAGAAGCTCTGTAACAGGCAAGTAATTGCAAGCCTCTACGAAGATGAATCAGGGACCAGTTTTGACTGATCTTGATTTGGTTTTGTGAACATGTCATTATTTGGAACAGCTTTTATGATAATGGTTGATGGCTCATGGCTTTCTGTGCTGTTTAGTTTTGGGAGGGAGGGCTAGTAGAGTTTTAGATCACAGCTAATAGTCCCTCCCTCCTTTTTACCTCCTGAGAGCCTAGAGCAAGTGCCATCATTCAAAATGACAACTTATTAATAGACATATCCAGCCTCCTCAAATTGGGAATTAAATACGAGTGCATGAATAGCACTTTTCATTTTATGAGACCCTACTGTGCTTTACAAAATTCCAGCCCAGTTTGGCAACTCTTAGTCATAATAGCTGCACTACATATATGATCTAATAGTAATCATTAAGAGCTGTAGAACAGGGCTTTAGGCTTTATAATATGACAGACGTGTAATTGTCTTTGGGCTACAGGACCAATGGGGAACATAGCACATGCCAAATGTCTGGGAGTGCATCATGCAGATGGGATCTGTGCAGAAACAGGGGTCTTGGTTCTGCTGCTGAGATTCTTGGAAGTGTTTAAAGCAGTGGTTGCCTATGCAAGGGCATAAAAATTGTGTGGGATCACTGTAGTTTTTGTAAGTGTTCATTTTTTTGCAGAAGGAAAGGGTTTGGAGCAGGGTATGAACTGAAATTTAAAAGGAGGACCAGAAAGGTTTGGCTGCAACAGACCTTTCTGAGTCTGCAAACTGCACATCGCTCGCCCCGCTGACACTAGTTGGTACCAGGGCAAGCAGGGCTGGTTGGGGAGATGCTAACAATCTTGCAAGGTGAAAAGTGCTCGTCTCCCGAGCGCACCAAAACTGCTGTGCAATTTAAACAAGTCTTCCTTGCGAGAATATTTACCGCTTGTTACGTTGAGAATGTTGATGTCTCCTGACAGTGAATTTCATGGTGTTTTGCCCTGTGTGTGTGTGTGTGTATGTGCTCTTTCAACAGCGAGTTCTGCGGAGAGAATCTCAGCAGACACAGGTTCACGCGGGCAGTGAAGAAGCTGAATGCTAATATCCTTCACCTCTGTTTCTCTCAGGTAGGATGAAGCACATTTGGATTCTTTAAATAGCTCCCAAAATACCTACTGTGACTGCAGGTTTCCTCCAGTAACCGAAGGTGTCTTTCTCTTGTCTTCCCCTTGGTAGCATGTAAATTTAGATCTGTTGCACCCACTGCATACGCTCAGGAACCTCATGTACCTGGTCAGCCCAGACACTGAGAACTTGGGCAGGTAAGAAGAGCAGTATCGATGCACCTGTGATTGAATTACCTTTGGAATTATGCATTTACCTTGTTACCTGTGGGGGAAAATCTCCCCTTTTGCTGCTCCTGTGGATGAGTCCTCCTCAGCAAAGCAGATATGGATGCAATAAGTCAGGAGAGGGTGGAAAATAGAGGGAGTTTTAGTATGAAATTAGACTTCAGCGATCCCTGGACACTCTCACATATGGCAGGCTTAGCGGGTGAGTTTGGGACTAACTTTGCACTTGATGTTTGCTCTGTGCCCAGAAGCAGCTACTCCTTTCCTCTGGGTGACAGCAGCACACATCCCAGACAGCTTCTCGGTGCCCTAGATGTGACTGTCACCTTGTCAATATATCAATATCTAAGAGCTCTGGTAGTATAAACCCTAACACAAACACTGGGTGAGGTTTTCTGGGAACACCTCCAATCGGTGAGCCCCATAGACAGAAGTCCAGTCTTCAAATAATACTAATTTTTATGTAAATTGAGAATAAAGCCAACCTTTCTGTTAGTTTAGTAAGCAATGTAAGGAACCCCTGCTATTGCAGGCTCATGCACCGAGTCTAATATTCCTTCCTTCTTTTTTTTTTTTTTTTTTTTTTTTTTTAACAACTTCAGTATAAAGGAGCTAACAGTATTGATCTCCTCTTGTCATAGTCCAGCCACAGTCGAATGTGGTGGTTTGGACAGTCCACAAATGTTAGTTTAATCTGACAACTGCTTTATTCCCCCCTCACACATGTGCTGACATTTAGTTTTTGGCCTTGTTCAAACGTACAGTTCCTGCCTTTATAGAAAAGCCTGCAGTGCCACTAAGATGAGCTGCACTCAGGTCTCTCAGAACCTTTCTTGTGTTCTTTGCCTTTATCCCAACTGGTTTGAACCAAAGGCAAGGGGAGAGACTTCGAAGCCCTCTAACACAGCTCATTTTGGGAAGAGAATTGATTGCTGTTGCTCGTCTGAAAACAAGGGAATTGCAGGAATTCCTGGAGAATGAAGAACAATGTTCAGGAAAGTAGTTACCCTAGAGGATATAAGTGCCACAGTGGACTTGCTTCTGTGCCTGGTTGTAACCAAGCTTCACGTGGAGCAAAAGGGTCCATATAGCAAAAGAAAAGGTTACAGGAAAGCGCAAAGCATCACTGGGGAAAATACCTGCCAGGAAGGGAAATAGCATAATCTTTTTCAAACACTTTTAGCTCATTAGAGATGAGATTGAGACGTGATTTGATTTCCCCACCTTCATGGGGAGAAGATGCAGGCTACAGAGCGGCCTCTTAGCACCATTGGAGACAAAGAGTCGGAGCTGAATAGAGTCCCCTGCTTGTGACACAGAGCCATTAGCTGCAGGAATGAAGGAGGAGATGCTCCATTTCCTCATGTCTCCATCCAGGCTCAGTGAGGATCAGCAATGGGATCTCATCAGGCAGAAGTTACTGGGCTCGGGATAGGGGAAACAGGGTGGAATTTAATGGCCCTGGTTGCATAGGAGGTCACAGCAGATGATCTCATGGTCCCTTCTGGCCTTAAGCCTGATGACTCGCTGCTCATGTTGCCTTGTTAAGCAAAAGGCTTTGCCAGAAGGCAGCACTCCCATTCCTTTGCACATTAGGGAAGAGCAGTGTTTACCTTTCATTTCCCAACTGCCTGCAAAGTTTGCAGCAACCAGCTGCCTTTATTTCACTTTAGGTATATGAGTTTGTAGTTGTCTGATAGTTTTCTTTATAAGCTCCTCTTTTCAGATACATGGAGTATTGCCAAGCTCTTTTTGGATGTAAAATTTTCTGTCCTAAATGTCTGCTTGAGGCTTCTTCTCCAGACTTTTTATCTATGGTAAACTCTTGTTTCACTGAGGATCTGTAGGAGCTTTGTGGTTTGGAAGGAGCTCTGCTTGCTGTAGGAGAGGAACCTTTCACTGAGTCTAAAAATCTGCCTTGACTGTGGGTCATGGACGGCTGTTGGCAGATGCTTGGTGAAGACTTCCTAGATTCCATCTGCATGTGAGGAAGAACTTCTGTGCTGGGAGGGGATGGCACAGGCTGCACAGAGAGGCTGTGGAGGCTCCTGCTCTGCAGATCTGCCAACCCGCCTGGATGGACCCTGTGCCCCTGCTCTGGGTGTCCCTGCTGGAGCAGGGGATGCACTGGGGGATCCCCAGAGGTTCCTGCCACCCTCAGCCGTGCTGGGATTGTCCCCGCGGGGCTGCGGCCCGGCTGCCATCGCTCCTGCTGCCAGGCAGCGGCAGCAGAGACCTCGTGGGACCGCGGAGCAGCTCCGCTTGCCGGCGCCTCCAGAGCTGCCGTAGCCCAGCCGGGCTCCCCGCGCGGCTCCTCCAAGCTCTGGAGCGTCTCCGGTGCGGGCAGCCTCCCTGGGCAACCTCTGCTGCTGTCTGAGCCCCCTTGCAGCAAAGAAATGCGTTTTGCAAATGCACCTTCCCCTGGCAGCAGAGCCTGTGCTCACTGGGAACATTGGAGCTGTTCCCTGTCCCACGGGATTCCCACCAGTGCAACTGGGAGTCATTACCGCTAGTGAGCGTGTCCGGGTGGGACTCGCCAGTGCCAAGGGAAAACGGCTCTTCCTGCTGCTCCGGCTGGACCCAGCGGGCGCTTCCTTGGCCTGGTGTTTCCCTGGCCCCAACACGGTGCTCCCTGCAGCCGGGGGCTCCCCCTCGCCCGCCGGGACCCGCGGGCTCCCGCCCTCGCGTTGCCCCAGGACTGACCGCGCTTGTGTCCCCGCTCGCAGGTCCGGTCCCTTCGAGATCAGCGCCGACCTCGAAGACTCCATGGAGTTCGTGGATCCCAGCGGCACCGCGGAGACGGACGAGAGCGGCGACGAGCGCGTGAGCGACGAGGAGACGGATCTGGGCACGGACTGGGAGAACCTGCCGAGCCCCCGCTTCTGCGACATCCCCTCGCAGCCCGCGGAGCTGCTGCAGAGCCAGAGCGCGCAGGCGTCGCAGCCCATCGCGAGCAGCAGCGCCGGCGGCATGATCTCCTCCGCCGCCGCCTCCGTCACCTCCTGGTTCAAGGCGTACACCGGGCACCGCTGAGGAGCATCCCGGGCGCCGCGGAGGGCATCCCTGCCTGCCAACACTGTAGGAAACCTGACGAGTTCGGTTAAGTAGTGCCTGGAACGAAAGGAAAGGTCAGACTTTAATTTTGTAAACCGCAAAAACCTTTTTATTTACCCAAGATGACTGTGACGGTACCGTTTTTGTAAATTAGTTAGCCGCGTTCTGACCGGTTGTGTGACGGCGCTCTGTGTCCTGGTTCTGTCTGCGCTGGTGAGTATGGAAGAGGAAGGACCCAGCAGCCTCCGGCTCTGCCTTCTAAGGAGCAAACGGATTTGGGAGAACGTGGAGCAGGAGGAGGGCTGCTGCTTCAGGCTGGACAGTGGTGCAAATGCAGTTCACATTTTCCTAACTCCTTACAGGGTTTTTGTTTGTGTGTGTTTTAAATCTGTCTCGCATAATGCAGCAATGCATATTTCTAAATTTTTTTTCATTCGGGATATGAAAATTACGCATTTTTAACATGTTTTCTAATCTCCGTTGCCATATTTTTAATACAAAGAATCAGCATGGACAGGAATTCACGCAGCAAATCGCTCTCGTTTTAATTTGGTTGTGGATCTTAACCCAGTTTCGCAGCACAAAACTGGTTTTCTTCATGCTGTTTCCGCTGATCCGTAGTCTACAAGTTTCATGTCGTGCTGTCCGAAGCACACGCAGGCTCTTTGCTCAATATCACACACCAAAGAAACACTGGACGCTCCTTAGCCAGACCCACATCTGATGCCGATACGGAAGGATTGCGTTGGTGCAATAATACTCGTCAGCTCCAACACCACGTTGCCACTTTTTGATGTTGCGAAACCTCATTTCACGTTAGTTTAATGAAGTCGCTGGTTGTCCACACTACACGCGTGTGAAACCCTACCCTGGTTTATGCCCGCGGTGGGTTGTTTCTCGTAGCTGATGCCAAGGAGCTGCCCTCGTCCCGCTGCAGAACGAGGCTGCAGGAGGGCGATGCCCCCCGACGCGGCTCCCTCTGCCTCTCGTGCGGATCCCTTAACCAGGGCGTTCCCTGGAACGTTGTCCGTCTCCATGGGCAGACCAAGGCAAGGCGCATCCTCCCCTGCCTCCTCCACGACCAGAGATTTCCGGCTCTTCCCTGTGTTTTTCCAGCCCTCGGATACTGTATCTCCCGGCCCCCAGTCCGTACGGCGGCTCCTTCGCTTGGCCCTTGGGATGGGGATTTGGTATCAATCATTTTTTTTTCCTTTCTTTTAAGCCAAAGACCCTTAACTCCCGGCTGGCGCCATGCCCGCTGTTGGATGGGGACGTCCTCGGTCCTGCAACCGCTCTGGTCGCGATCCGAGCGCTAGGTTGGTTTGGGGACAGCGGAGAGAGTAGCCGAGAGCCCTCAACTCCTGCCGCCTCGGCCACCGCTCGCTCATGGTCCTTTACCCAGCTGCTGCATTTGGATTCTCTGCCGTTCGGAGCAGCAAAGTGGCCTCGTGAGCGCTGCCCACAACCCCGTTTTGATCCCCATTTATTTTGCACTGGACCCTGCCATCTAAAGACCTTTTTTTGTTGTTATTTTTCCCCTCCTTTAGCGCATCTCGGTCGCTCTTTCATTGCCGCCTTTGTGCTAAGACCCGTAGCGGTCCCGCCAGGATTCAGCTTTGTACTATCATTTTCTTTGCAGAAATAACAACTACCTTTTTAAGCCATATTAACTTTGAAACCATCATGTTTTCCCAGTAATTTATTTGCAACCATGTGACATTCTGAAAGTGCACAAAGGGTGTTAAAATGCATCGAGGTAGGTCCTTTGCAGAAGTGGTTTTGTAACAGAATCCAGATTGTGTTTGTTTTTTTTTTAAAGTGTTTTGCACATGTGTAGCTAAGGAAAAAAAAAAAAAAAAACGTGTTTGTCCAAAACTTGAGTGCAATTGACAGGGTTAATTTTTCTAAGCTGTTTTTTTGGGGGGGAGGGAGGGAAAGAGCAGCCCTAATTGTAGGTGTTTGCGGGCGGCCAGCTGAGAGTTTACAAGAAAAGGGAGGTTGCAGGGAGCGAATGCAGGGATGGCAACGCAAACTGCGCCCGGGGCTCCGAGCTGCCGAGGAAGGGCCCGTGGGGAGCGCCCGTCCCCGTGCCCAAACGCAGCTGCCGCCGGAGGGTCTCGCTGCTGGTTGAGTCACCTGCAAAAGGGCCGGGCCCCTCTCTGCCACTTCCGAACTAGGTGTAACTAAACACAAATGTCTTTTTTTTTTTTTTTTTCTAAATTTTATTGTATTATTGCAATAAATCTTTAACAGAAGCTTTTTCAGGTTGTGCATTTATAGCTGTTACCTCTGTGGGGGGGTTTTAAACCTGCTGGGGAAGGAGGTCCCCGGGTGGCCCAGGGCTGCATCCTGGTGCGTTAACCTGCAGAGCCATCAGCAATGGCCAAATACCCACTCCGGGGTACGAAATGTGGAGGGAAAGTGAGGAATTTGCCGGGGGGAGGTACGTGGGGGCTATGCTCTGTGCTGCTGGGGACAGGTCCCGGCCGCCTCTGCCGTGGGCCGGAGCAGAGCGATTCCCCCGGGAACTCAGCCCAACGCTCCCCTCCTGCTGGCCTGGTCCAACAGAGGTGATCAGAGCCCGGTCTGGAATGACCTCACCAGCCCCTTATCGCTTGGAAAATATTTTCCTGGGCTGCGCGGGGCTGTTCTCAGCGCTGTTGCTGCACAGCCCTCGAGCTCAGGGTTTCCAGGCTGCAGGAAAGCGGCTTCTTCCCCCTCTTCCTTACGGGGCTGCAGCTGGAAGCCTTCGCTCCTGGGGATGCAGTAGGACAAGGGCAGCAGCAGCTCCCTCCGTTGCCCTTCCATTTCTGCTCTGCTTCCTCCGGGGTCTTCCGTGCCCCAAAGCGGCTGCTGCTCCCGTTATTCCCAGCCCGGGGCTGGTCCAGGAAAGCCCCTAGTTCTGCAAAGCTCTGGCCTGGCCGGCTCCGGCACTCCAGGAAAGGAAGGGCTGGAAGGGGCGAGCGCTGCAGCAGGGAGGTTTCCGACTCCCTCCCTTTCTTACCAGAAGGGAGAGATTCCCACCAGGAAGCCAACTCAGGACTGAACTACAGCAGAGAGCCCAATTATGCCTCATGTTACAGTATTCTTTATTTTGGGGCCAAAAAAAAAAAAAAAAATAGTTTTACAAGAAAGTCAGATAAGGCAAATCTAGAATGCACATTTTATTACAGTAAAAAAAAATAATAACCAGACAACAGGGATAAGGAAGACAAGAACTTTTTTTTCTTTTAATATTCTGACTATACAATAATATTCCTCTCTCTTTATTCACTGCTGCACTACTATAAATGTATCTGTTCTAGTCTACGTTTAAGGTTGTCCAGTTAAATTGGTTGAAGGTTCTTTAAACAAGTTGACCTCTACCTCTTTAGAGTTTCTCCCCAGAAACACTCATATATTATACAGGATATACAGATTTTTTCGAAACGAGACACTTAAAAACACACGCACACCTCTAGCTGCAACACTATCATAGCTGCATTGTAGTGATTACGTTGCTCAGCCAGCTGGAGACTCCGTATGTACAAGTCGTTTTTATAGTGTTATTTACAGAGATGGGCTCAAAGCTCTCCTCGCTCTCCAAGGTAAAGGCTCTTGTGTGGAAGTTATGTGCAGTTTCGTAGCCCTGCGAAAACACAATTATATACACTGTAAACAGCGCAGGGCGCGAGAGCTCCGTCCTACCCCGGGCAGCGGCGCGGGACGGCGCCCCGCGCGCTAATACTCGTCCTCGGCGTCGGCTCCCGCTCCCCGCGCCTTCTTGTGCAGCGCCCGGTTGAAGCTGTGGCAGGCGGGAACCCAGTGGTTGTCGTGCAGCCCCAGCTTGCAGCCCGGGATGCCCTTCTGCGAGCGGTGGCAGCACATCCAGTAGCCCGGCCCGTAGGGCAGCGCCTGGCAGTAGGGCTTGGGGTGCCAGCGGCACAGCGACACGTCCCCCTTCACGTACTTCTTCTTGCACTGCTTGCAGGGGTCCTCGCGGTAGCGCGGGTCGCGCACCCAGCGCGAATCGGCCGGCCGGATGTTGTAGTACTCGATGAGGAACTTGAAGTAGTAGCAAGTGCATTTGAGGGCCACCAGGCTCCGCGTGGGCAGCAGCCCGAAGATCTTCACGATGATGTGGTGGGGCAGGAAGGCCATGTACTGCTGGGGCTCCAGGAGCTGCTGGATCTTAAACCTGGTCTCCAGGAAGTCATGCGAGACCTGCCGTTTTAAGCAGGAAGGGTCAAGTACTTGCAAAGCACCTTCTGTGGGAGCCCCGGGAGGAGCGAAGGGCTCTGCAGAGAGACCGGGGCTGCCGCGGGGCTTCTCGGCTTCCGACGCGTCCTCGTTCCGGGCCGCCGCTCCAGGCTTCTCCTGGGCTCCTTCCCGCGGCGGCTGTGGCTCTTGAGCAGCAGGTTGGTCGTTCTGGAGAAAAAACAGCCTCCCCGGGAGCGGATCTTCCCCCGCGCCGGAGTTCCAAAGCTTCTCTTTCCTGCACCCCTTCTCAGTCTTGCTGACGGATATGCTGATGCACAAGGGCTCCTTCCTCGCGGGGTGCAGGTGCTGCGCGGGCAGCGGCGCGGCCTCCCCACACGCCCCGGCGCCGGCCG
>VWPW01012033.1:331162-433939 GCA_013389825.1 Crypturellus undulatus | reverse complement strand
ATTGTGAATATTATGGAGGAAATTAAAAAACAAAGGAGGCGAAGCATAGGCCTCACACCAGATTGCAGTGATGAAGTGGACCTGCTAAGCACCACTTCTCATGTTTTCCTATCTTTATTTGTTCCCGGAGCTGCGGCTTGCAATGCTTTAAGAACGGTCTCTAGGCTGGCCTGTTGGTCAGGAAAACAGGCTAACGTAACGGTGCAAGTGCCAGAAGAAAATGCTTCCTGATCAGAAGAGTTTATTTGCTTTGCTTCAAAATGCTTTGCTTTAAAATCGCGCTGCTATTGATTTTTTGCTTTAGCGCAAGGGTACGGGTGTCAAGAGTTTGAAGGTATGTGCTGTATGAACCTGACAGACCACAGTGAATCCATCTGTAGAGAGCTTGACCTTGTTGAGCAGCAGGTATCGAAGATACAACAGCAGCAGCAAAGCCTACTAGATGGATGGCTTGAGAATCCTTTCAGAGACCTACCTGGGTCATCGGAGTTAATGAAGGAGGTTTTTGCGACTGTTAGCTTATGTATTAATCTTAGTGCTAATCGGTATTGTGTAATTTCATGTATTAGAAACACGCTTGAAAAAACTTTTGATCATGTTTGGATTGTTCAAAAAGTAACAGGGGGAATTGTGGAGGAGTTCCTGGAGGAAACAGGCCACAAGCTGCTGTGAAAAATCCCTGCTACGAAGCTGTGGACTCAGTGAAGAGTCACCGGAGATCGGGCGAGGGGAAGAAAGCCCATTCTGTAACGGAATAAACCGCCACCTCCTGGACATGAGGGCAGGCCTTACTGCCCGAAGGAGGGTCCACCTGAGGATAACATTCGCGATGGCGACCAATGATCCAGGTCCACAGCTCGTAAGATGCAATATAACAACCAATCATGAACTAAGTTTGTCTTTGAATTGTGCTTAAATATATGCTATTCGGGCTGAATAAACGAGCTTGATGATAACTCACATTGAGTGACTTGAGTCTTGAGAGACTCTGGCCGTCTCCTTCGGCAAAATGTCACCTTTTCAAAGAACTTTTCTGTATTCAACAGATAGGCAGGGTTTCCTCCTACTGCCCAAAGAGGCTGCGAAGAGCCCAGAGACCACAAGAGTCCCTCAGCCTTTGACTGCCCCAAGGGCTCAGCGGGACAGGGCACAGCCCTGGGAGCTCACTGGGAACTCTGCAGCAAGTGCTCACGACAGTGGCGTAAACTTGGGTTCTCGGAGCTTCTGCTCTCCCTACCACAGGCCACCAGGGATGATGGTGACTCTCGAAAGCATCAGTGATCCTGCCTCAATGGATGTGCATCAGTTACACATCCACTCAGTGTGCATTTTGGGTGGCGACAGAACAGCCCATATCCTTTGTAAATCTCTCAGAGCAGTATGTTTTGAAATCCCACAGCTCCAAATCCTGAAAGCTTTGGGGTTCCCAGCATCAAGGTATCACAGGTATCAGCAGGTATCATAGCATTTCTCTGAAGCAAGTGAATGCCAGATATGTTGGCTTTCACACTAGGATCTGGAAAGCCAACAGAATTCCTTCTTGAGGCAGCATGGATTACCAAATCCATCCTCTTTTCCAAGGAATGCCAGTTGACAATGATATTCTATCAATGGCTTGAAAACTGAAGTGCCAGTGAAGCTGAGATGCATTTGAAGAAAAAATGGTTTATTTTTTTCCTCAAGAAAATAAGTTTTCAATTCAATAGAAAGCTCTAGTGACGCCTTTTTTTAAAAAGCTTTCTAAATGGAAACAATTGCTTTTGTTTCACTAAATTTCATGGTTTTCAATGGGCCATCCCCATGGATATTGAGTTTTCACCAACTCAGGCCGTAAAAAATTTTAAACTTCCATAGCCTTTTCTATCAGAGTGTATCTTCTTGCATAGTGAGCATCTATTAAGACTTGCATTAGTTTAACACCTCCAGCAATTAGCTGTTGACACATCTAACATATACAGTGTGCAATGAGTAAAGTGAGACAGAAGTTGAGTGGCATACCTCTTTTTAAACCACTAGTGTTGGACCTAGGGAAAAAGTAAGAGTCTTGATTCCAAGTCATTCATAAGAGTATTATGAAACACTCCAACCTGCCAGACTCCTATCTTTGGTATTGCTTTATAAAACAATCTACCCAATTAGAAGTATTCTTAGTACTACACACACAAAAAAAAATTAGCTGTATAAGTCATCAGTTGCTAACCCACTGTTTAGTTTAGTGAATTCTCTGAACATGTCAAGTCTCAGTCATTTCCCAGAAAATATCTGCTGACAAAAGGCCTCTGGTCAGTCTGAACTGCAAGGACATCCTCATCACAGTCAGTTCAATATGCATCAGTTTTATGTATTTTTCATACATTTTTAATGTGCTTCCAAATCAGAGGACAGACACATTTTCTAAAAAACAAACAAACAAAAACCACCAAACAAACAAAGAAAAAAAAACCCATGTGTGACATTAGTAAAAAGCAGAAAGTTTGTTTGATTGTATGAGATCTGCAGTGAGCTGAATGTATTGGGTTGCACATAAGTCACTTGTAAACCTGTGTTCTGATTCAATGTTATTTAACACTCATTTTGAACTAGAACTGATTTGGGATAGCGGGGAGGAGGAAGCTTTGAGCAAAAGAAGCATTTTCAAAGCTGTTCACAAAAAAGGTTTTGATATTTGCTGATACTTCTTTTTGAAACATCAAAATTCAGAAGGGGAAAAAGCAGGGCATGAAAATACTTTGTGATGAATGATTGATCTTTTTTTCACTAAGTCAGGGTTGCACTTATTCTGCTTTTACAGTACCTCTACCCAAGCATCCCTACCCAAGGTAGCTAACCCCTTTTTGCTTTATTTTTATTTTTAAGGTGGCAGGGCTAAAAGAAACCTTTCAGAAGATGTCAAATGTTGCAGCAGCTTCTTCTGCATTGTTCATATTATAGTGAGAAAACATCAAACAAACATTGCTAAGTATATAACAAAAATTCCTGACATGGCTGAAGCCTCTCTCCTTATCTCTGTGCTTTCAGAAACTAAACATACCTGTCTTAGATGACATAATAATATTGATCTGAACTGAAAACACTGATATATGGTGGCTCCAAAACAGACAGCAGCTTCATCTTCAATGAGACAAGGCTTTTAGAATGTCAGTTGACATTTCTGAAAAACAATTTAAAATAAATGCTGTATTAGACAGATACACACCAGACAGAAACATAGATGATTTGTTTCAGAAGAGTTCTCAGAAACAACTAGCGCAGTTTCAACCTCCACAGTTCATATAAATAGCTACAGATGCATTTACACAGGCTCATATGCACAGGGCAAGATAGTTCTCACTGTGTGCTGCCAGAAAGGGCACAGCAGCTTCCTGGTAACTAACTGTAAATCACCCCACAACATGTGTGTATATGAATGACCTGCTACGAGATACAGCTTTAGCTAGCCAAGATCCCCACGTCATGGACTCCCAAACTCTGCTTTCCCCAAAGGAGTTGGTGGGATTGCTCAGACACAGAGTTATGATGAAGCTTTTCGTCTTGAGCTTTTCCAGCGAGTAGGCAAGCGTGTTTTCCCGTAACAGCCTATTTCAGGTCAGACAGCTCTTTCTGTGTCTCATTTTAAAGCCCTGACAGCAGTTTCCTCGCCCCAACCTCTAAAATCTGAAGGTTAGTCCCACCAACCTTCCCAGATACAGCAGATGCTCACTGAAAGCTTTTGCAGTCTTATGGATATAAAGTCCATTAAAAATGCAGGCATTTTCCCAATATAAAAATGAGCTTTAGAGCTTCTAATGGAACTAAAACAGGTAGCATCTGACTACTGACGTGGTGCTTTTCCCTTTGCCCTGTGCTGGAGATCAGGGTTTCTCTTCAGTCTCCAGAGAAGGCCCCTCTCTGGATGCTGCAAGGGCAACTACATCCCTGAGGTAGTTTTCTGTTTTTCCCCAACTCTCTCCTGGCAACTGCCCCTTTCCTCAAGCAGAGCCAGCTAAGTGGCAAGCAGCTCTGAGGCTGCTCTGAGGATCTCCACCCCCACGCAAAGCCCTGCAGGAAACAGTCTGCATTTGGTGTGAACACAAGGTGAGCCGGGTGTGGAGCTGCTTGTAAGATGATGTAGGAAGAGGGGCCTTTGGTGATGGCTTTCATCACTGCTTTCCTACCACGCTTCACTTCATTCCAGTGCTGCTGGCCTGTTTGTTTCTGCTATTTTCCCTGTCTTCTTTTATATTCCTATTTCATTTAAACTCCCACCTTCCTTGCTCTGCCCAGACAATAGCAAATACATAAACAAATCTTCCCATCAAACCCCAAGCAAGCCAGGGCTAATCTTTGCTGCTCAGCCCTTCACCAAGCCCCTGCACACTTCAGGCCAGCCTGAAGAGTATGGCTTAAAACCAATGGGGCAAGTCTTGCTCTTAGGCCTTAGCCACATATAAATCAGCTCCTCTGTAAGGAAGCGGTGAACCCTGCAGCAACCCGCATCCTGTACCCATGTTATTTATTAACGAAGCTGCAAGGCTGCAAACAATACCCCGAGGGGAGGATGGCAGGGCAGGGCATTGCAGCTGCTGGCCTGGGCGTCACCAGTTCGCCTCTGCACCCGGTACCTTCGTTGAGAACTCCTGCGTGGAAGGAAGGATAGAGAAAACCAGTAACATATGAAACCACATTCTCCAGAGGAGAACAGCAGTTGTTTCATTAATGAAACATCCCTGGGGAAACCACTCAGCATTAGCCAGAGAAGCTGGCAGGATATCCCCCTGCACCTTGACTCTCCCTTTCCTTGGCATTCCTAAAGCAGATGGACAGAGGGACACGGGAAGCCAGCAGAGCGTGGCCCACACAATGGCCCTTTGTTCTTCTCTTCCCGTTTGACTTCATGGGGGGAAAACACAGCGAGGGCTGAGGCTGCACCAAGCCAGTTGCACATCAAAATAAGCTCACTCCCCTTTACGCTCATGTCAGAAAGGTTTGGAGATCACAGCAGCTTCAGGCTGGTGTGAGAGGTAACTGCATAAAGCAGTGCTGACCTAGGACTCCCAAAGCCAGCCCCTTCCCAACACGCTGTTCTCCAGCTCCCTATCTGTTCTGAACCTGCAAAAAACGTAGGCCTACACTCAAGGATAGCTGGGCACATGTGAGCCTGCAAAGATACAGTTGCAGAGCAGAGATCTTTCAGACCAGGCAGCTCTAGATTTACCATGGGCCAAGCTGTTATCATGACCACACCATTACAAATTGGCTTGGTCGCATCAAGTCACCACAGCAGAAGCACCTAACAAGAAACCATCTCAAAGTCTTTGGGCCATCCAGAGATGCTCCTCTGATTCCAAGAGAAATGTGAACATGACTGAAAGCAATTAAAGAAAGGCTATTTGGGGGTGATGAAACACCATGCATTTTAATACTACCACATAAGTAGTAAGTCAAAGCTCGGCTCCTTGGAGCCTGAGACACCCCAGAGCACACGCAGCTGCCCACAGGGAACTCTGCTTAGTCTTAAACCACTGTAGCTCATGTATTGCGCAAAGCCAAGTTTAAAAGACCATTTTTCAGACTGCCCCTTGCTATAAAACTGCCACCGCCAAGCAGAAAGGGCAGCACTACCTATGGCAGTGAGGCTTCATAAATAGCAAGTTTAGTCCCTGTGACTAAGTTTCGGGGTTTTTTGTTTGTTTTGTTTTCATTTTCTTGGGAATATTTTTCAAGATTCTCTTTTAAAACTCTTATGCCTGCTCAGATTAAAAGTGAATGCTCTGGGACACATGCTTGAGCAGAAAAGTTTCCACTTTGAAGTAAAACCTCTCAGATGAAGTTTCAAACCAATTTTGCCTTGTACCTGACAGCGCTCCCCTGCTTCAGCATGCTGAAGTCCACCGAGCACGATGAGCTGGCATGGAGAAAACGCTTCCTAGAACAAGAAAGGTGAGAAAGAGTCAGGAGCAACAGAGTCAGTCAGTTCTGCCTCTGACTTTACACCAGACCTGCCCGGAGCTCCAGCTGACAGCCCAGCAGAGTTGTGCCAACCATTTTCATGAGCAATAAAACAGTCCATATGCCAAGCTAATGTTGCTGGACTTATTCAGCCAGACGCATCAAAAGTCAACTCCTTCCCAGCATTTTTGGACAGAAATTACAACGCATCACCAAAGCCACTGCCTCAAGACGGCCTTTAAATTCACATTATCAAGATCATGTTGAGGAGATGACACTTCTCCCTGGAGAGTGGTCCCTTGAGCAAAGAGGTCTCCAAGCTCTATTGTTCCTTGTTCGTTACTCTCACTAAAAGCCTTTCAAACACTGCATAACACCAAGCCTTAAAAAGGCTTAAAAATGTCCACCACCTCCTATGCAAAAAGCCTGTCTAAATCAGATTTAAAGGATAAATAGCATACATGCAAATGGTAGAAAATAAGAAAAGGAGACACTGTCATGAAAAGTGCATCGATAATGTCATACCTTGAACAAATCTTTTTAAATGTGAATACTGGAGAGCCTTCCTGAGGTTACAGTTGCTGGGCAGCCAGCTGGGAGTCAGGACCAGAGGCAACAAATCATGTTACTATAGCAAGAATCGGGTACCAAAACTATTATAAAAGCAAAGGTTTTCAAAAATGAGGGCAGTGAAACTCTAAAAAGTGAGGTTAGCATTTCAGATTTAGATCTCATTTAAAGATATTTCCTGGAATATGAAGTAGAAAAACTCCCCTTTGGATCAGTCTGGATCAGTCTGGAGGGAGAATAAGTCACTACTGCCCTTGCCACTACTGCCCTTGCCAGGGCAGGATGGGTGACTCAGCAGGAGGGTTCCTATCCAAGTATGTACCTGGTAGTTGTTAAGTTCATTGAATGACAACCCAGACCAACACAGCTTATCTTTCAGATCTTTATTTCTTGGCAGAAAAATACAGATCTCTGAGTCACAAACACTAGCCTGCTTTTTCTTTTCTAATGCCTTTTCTCTGATGCTTTGCTTATGGCTGCCCAGCACATATATAATGCTAACACAATAACTTACTTTTTGATGGTGCGTTGGAAGATTATTTCCATACAGTTTACAGCAAACACTAGAGAACACAACTCTCATTTCAGCAGTCATTTGGCAAGGGAAAAGATGTATTTGAGGACAGATGACTTCTCAAGCAATACAGTAACTTACTTGCTTCTGCTGCTGCTTCTGCTGCTGCTTCCAGTTACTCCAGCCACTTAGCAGGTTAGGATCGCAGCTCCTGCCCAGAGCCCCAGCCCAGAAGGGTCCTGTCCCGAGTCCTGCACACAGGCACTGATGGATGATGATGATGAAGCAGATGGATTTCAGTGTCCCTTTTCGTATCAGTATGGCCATCTTTACGCCTCTCCTTTAAATGTAGCAGGGCAGGCCATGAAAGCAAGGACTACCTGAAAGCGAGTCATAAGCGCATCGCACCGCAACCCTTCATTCCTAACCTCCAATAAACATTATCTATGTCTATGTAGTATTGTGCAACTTTATTAATAGCTAAAAAAAAAAAATCAGCTGTGGAAGCAGATATATTTCCCAGTGATAAACTTAAGTGGGAAAATCTTTATTCATAATAGGATGGCTAAAAAGAAAAATCCCATTTCAGGCTTATGCTTCTGGCTTGACGCAAAACAAAATAATGTTTCATTTCAGCTCACATAAAGCACCACTCTGCATTTGTTTTCATTCAAAAATAATGAAAACGGAAGACTATTCTAAGACAAAGCAAGATGAAAATCACCAGTTCACTTCCAGATATTGATTGCAACAGAAAATTTGCAGGTAGCTTTTCCTGAAAGGAAATCCCAGCTTTTTAGTCAAAGCCAACATTCCCCTGGGAAAGTTTTCACAGCTGCTGTGCCAGCAGCAGCACAAGCTACAGGGCTCTGCAGCGCTGACATCGCCCCCAGCAGGGCCTTCTCCACCTCCACCACACACCAATCTCCAAATCCTTCACCTCTTCCAAGCACGACTCCCACCTGCAAAGAGAATAACAGCCAGCATGATATAAATACCAAGGTGCATCTCTGCATCACACTGTGACCAGCTCTCAAGTCAAATCACATCTCTACATGCTGTAAAGGAAGCAGGAGGCCTCTGCAACACTTAGTGTTTTTGGCAGGTGTATTTTGTAAATTTTGATGTAAGGTTGAGTCCAAAAGTAGGAAAAGAGATGAAAATAAACAGTAGTGAGGCTGCAGTACCTTGTGTCCTTTTAACTAAACAAAAACACAAAAATGACAAGACAACTTGCACACCCTTGAGAGATGTAGCACTTCTTTTTATAATTTAACAGTTTGCAACTAAACTGTAATTGCAAACATTTCTGGCTGGAAAGAATTGCATACACGAGCCCCGCTGGATTTGTTGATTGAATTCTGAGTGTCATCCACCACCAGTGAACCTCAGAAGAACTTTGCCATTAATTTTCTCTGTGAGTTGAGTCAAGCCAAGAGATTTTCTTAAATACATTTTTAAAGATGAAGAATTATCTGAAGAGCCATTATCAGCTTAATTTAAATATCATAAATGAACATATATTGTACAAAAATAGGCAGTCTCCAAAAACTCTACTTTGACTGTGTCCCCTCTCATGAGGTTACCCCCTTAAGAGGTAACAGACAGCAAAATAGAAACAAGACATTCCTTCAAATTCTCTGAGATTTCACAGGCAAAAAGAGGCCCCCTAACCCTGTTCTCCATGGTGCAGCAGAGCTTTCCTGGCAAGGGAACATGTGGAAGACAAACTGTGTAGATGAGGCACTTAGGGACATGGTTTAGCAAGCATGATGTTGAAGGGCTTACGGTTGGACTCAGTGACCTTGAAGGTCTTTTCCAACCATAATGATTCTATGATCTGTGGGCAGTGAGGAAATGGTGCGGGACAGGTTGCAGCTCCACCTCAACTAACCTTTATATACCTATATGTACATGTACACCACATATATACATACACACACACCCCTTTATAGCCAAGGGCAGGGGAAAGAAGCCCTTCTACAAGGCAATTCAGTTGACTAGTTTTCATGATCTACCTCAAGGAAGGACAAAATGAAGCACTGAGGTGGCAGATGTTTTCCACTGAATATACAAAAAGTGACCTGCTCCGATTGCAGGCACCTCCAGTGGCTCAGATGGGTTGTGCTTAAAAACAACCTATACAGTAAAGCAGCAGCACATACAGGAAAGCTTTTTGCTCCCCTCCTTTTCATAGGGAGCACCGTGAACTACTGTGAGGGGATTGCTCTAATGCCCGGGTTGTATAACTTATGCTTTGCAAAGGGTTAAAGTATTAAAAAAAAAAAAAAAAAAAAAAAAAGAAAGTATATCCTACTAGTCATTAGTTTCCCAGTTAGAGACTGGCTACTAGCAAGTGCCTCTTCATGATTATGACTTCTGATTACTTCTTGCTCCTTTAACATCTAATGAGCTTTTACCCAGCAGGGATAACAGCCATTAGCATGGGATACCTGGTTCACAGTCAATTTGCCTTTTAGTTGTTGCATAAATGCAGTAAAAGATGTTTTAATTTTGGACTTGGAATAGTTTTGGAGGAGACCCAGCTGTGGGACAGATTCCCAGTAACATTCAGCTCAGCATCACAGTGAGCTGTTGCAATATTAGCCTTTGTCTTTATGTGTTAAAATCCCACCTTGTTCCTAAAAGGACAGAGTCTAATTTTTGTTTTAACATGGGCTTTAGACTGTGTAAAAGGAGGATGCATCCTGCTTGATTTTGGGGTTGTCCTTATTACTTATCAGACTGGAGCTTTCAAAAGAATAAGTTTGTTGCTACAAGAGGAAAAATTCCCAATGTTAATTTCCTAAGCAAACACAAGTGCCATATATACTCTTTTTATACTGGATCTATGCTCCATATACTTGCTTTGTGGCTTTTGATGACATTGACTCAAGCCCATTTAACCACCTGTGGCCCCTAGGTAAGGTTTGCTCGAGTCATTAGTTCGAACTCAAATAGGCCCAAAAGACCAAGCACATAACTGAGAATTCACAGGGCAGATGCAAAAAAACACATCTCATGCAGACCATATGCAATATATGAGAAAAGCCTATTACAAGGCTGAATATCTAAAGATAAAGATAATGCAGATTTCAGACAATTTGTTGTGGGTGGAAATGAGACCTGAGGAGCCAAAAAGATATTTTCGGTTACCTTTCCTCCTTAGCTTCCCACAGTGCCCGGTACAGTACTATAAACAGGTTATGTTCCTAGTTAACTGCTTATCTTCTCAGGGGGTACGCAAGTCCCTCCACACCACATAGGTAGGTATATACACCATACAGCTTGGGTATATACCAAGATGCAGTCAGATAAACAGGCATCTACCCTAGTAACATTTTAGCCAGTCAAAATACATTTTGGATCTCCACTAGCTGAGCTGAATACTTCTTGCTGCCCATTTTGCAAACCTGTATTCACTCCAACAACTCACTTCCCTGTTCCTGTTCGTTGCTTAAGAAAGATCTCTACAAACAAGTGTGATTGATTGGCCATAAATTCATCCTCTCACTGACTCCAGATCCAACCTTGCCACAGATTTTCTAGCTCTTCCGTTTGCAGCCTTCTGCTGCTCTCCTGCTTGCTGAGCTTCCTGGGGAGCTGATAGGAGAAAGGGTTTTTCCATGAAAATTAAATCAGTTGTCGGTCCTTTCTCAGTCTCATGTGAGAGAAGATTCCAACACTTTATGCAATATAGAAATAAATTATTTATGTGGCAGGGCAGAAAATGTAGTGTCATATTGTAATTGATGTGTTTAGTTTTTAATCTAGTATCCAATTCCTTTCATACTCTGGCTTTTCACCCAATGGCAGGATTCCATTCCCTCAACTTCTGTGCTGACAGACTTTTATTTATCTAGTTGCATAATAAACAGATGTAAAAGAAATCTCAGATCCTCGGTACAAAGCTGCCTTTGCCAGAAGTTAAATTCAAAAGCAGAGCGAACAAAGGCAGCAGCTGCTCCCCTGCTTCCTGTGCCAACAACAATAGCCACTTACAGTGAAACTAAGTCCACCTGAAACAGAAGCAGAAGGCACCAGATCCTCAGCCTAAAACAATTTGTGGAACTGAAGTATTGCATTAGCTGGCAAGTTTTGTTTTGCCCTCACCTTGAATTAGCATCCCTTTATCCCCAGGACCTCAGAATCTACGTCAGAAATAAGGACTTGCAAGCGCCCGCACCTACATCTGCCTGAACTGTCACTTTCCCACAAATGACAGTCACAACCGAACTGTCGCACATTCCCTCTTTATGGCTCAAAGCCAGTAGGACGCAGTGATGACCCAGCTCTCAAATATCCCTCCCTGCCTCCTTAGAATGGTTGCAGCTTTACTCTTTAACCATCAAAGAGAATCCTTGCCAAAGAGAATGCAAAAGCCTTATGTTTATCACAGGTCGAAATGGGTATCAGAGTTGGGGAAGTCAGTGAAAAAGGCCAAGGGTACAGGGAGAGGTCACCGTAGTAACCTGCACGCTGAAGGAGCCAGGATCATATATACCTGACCTTGAAAGGCACACCTGAATTTCTCCTTCATGGATTTCCAGTGCCTCTTTCAGTGCAAAGCCATTTATTTTAGTAGTGGAACTATTAGCCCCAAATCATTCTAATTTCAGCTTACAGTGTGGCTTTAATCGGATGTACTGGGGGACTAGTACCCTATCTGCAAAGCGGTAAATGCCACAGGGCACCGCAGGCCTGACCTAGGCTTCTCTAAGCCAGGTACACGTGTGCACAGGCAGCCTCGCCACAGCCAGGCACTCACTGCATTCAACTTGAACGGGCAGGAGCTGCTTACTTATTTCTCAATTAAAAACATGAAATTTAGCAGGCATCCTAATTGTGTTTGGACCTTCCTGCACAAAGAAGTATAGAGAAACCCTAGTTTTTCTGGTCACCAACCATTAATTTGCTGCTTGCTTAGCCTGCGGCTTCGGGGACAGGTTGGCGCCAGGTAGCACTTCAGCGCTGTCAGTGCCATGCATGCCTTGTGGTCTGGGCACCATGTGATTAACTAACAAAAAGCGATGACTCTGCACCAGAGGGATGGCCTAAGCTGCCCACCATGCAAGCCCAGTGAGATGTCCTGGGGGGAGCACAGCCTTATCCAACTCAGCACAAAAAGCAGCTCTGCAAGACGGAAGAATCAAAAAGGGAGAAGCTGTCCATAGAGAACCCAAGAATCACCACAGGATCCAGAAACCGGGATCTTAATTAAGAACCCAGATACTAAAGCACACTGACGGAACTATTTGCTAAGGCCCAAAGTCCTCAAAGAGGCACACCAGCCATTACAGAAGTTGGACTTTCACCTCTGGAGCTTCCTGTGTTTCACAGAGCATCCTCTGGCACAGATGGGGTTGGGAAAGGACCAGCATAATCTGGAGTCAATGCTTAGTGATGCCCCCATGGGTTCTGACCTTACCCCAAGCCACTGTTCCACAGCTACAGAGATTAGTTGAAAGGGAAGGAAACTGAACCAGTGCAAACATTCTCCAACCTTTCAGACAGCCCACAGCTATGGTTAAGCCTCCTCAAAGCACTGGGTACCCACTGCCTCCGAAGAGCCCCAGCACGGCTCCTGGCGTGGGCTCCTCCCCGCGGCAAGCAGCAGCCCTACGAAGCCGGCCACGCAGCCGGCAGGCAGCAAAGGCCGCTCTCCTCCACCCGCTCCCGTGCCCACAGCCCTCTCCTACGTGCGCTCTTCACGCGAGCCCTGCCCCACGCACTCCCCCTGCACCCGGCTGACATTTCCCCTGCGAGTACACGGCATCACAGACGTATTTTCCCCCACATATTTCTTCCCTTACCACATACTTCACACTGTGAAGAAACATTTCCTGGCCACATGGCTGCTGTGCTCTGACGAGCCGTGCTTTCACTTGTGAGGCTCAGGCAATTCTTCTGAGGCCATTTCTGCCACAGAAACTCTCCCCTGCAAACACTAACAGCCAGTCCACACCGAGCTCCTGCCCTGGGGTTGCAGCTTGGTGGCTTTGGAAAGCAAGAAGGTGGCCACACTCTGAGGGAATTGTAGTGAGGAAACTAAAAAGGTATGAGAAAGAAGCAGGAACAGAAACAGGTCTGGAACATGACTTGGAGGAACAATTCCCTTAAGGAAGAAATATTAGTCTCCAGGAAAAGATGAGGCCCATGTGAAGGTAGAAATAACCGGGGTTCTTCTACCATAACTGGCTGTGGTGACCAGTGCCCAGGATGGCTAGCGCTGCCCTGGAGGCTGTGCCCTGTAGCAGGGTCGCTCCCCTCACCTTGCCAATGGGAAACACAACAGGAAGGCAGGAGCGACCCTGTGCTGTGAATCCCTCATGGAAGTGACCTTTGCAGCAACCCCTGCAGCTCAGACATCCACCTTCGATGTCTGTGCCCAGCCAGACCTGACGGAAAACACCGCTTCCTTGCACGCTGGCCACCAGCAAACCAACGGAGGCCATCAGATATGGTCACCCAGGGCCGCGTTCAGGGAGGACATCCGGCACGAAGGGTTTTGTCAGCAACTCCTAAGGCAGCCTCCTCTGGTGAACCCCTCATGGCCAAAGGATCTGTGCAAATCCTCAGAGCAACGTAAAGCACGATAATGTCCAAAACAACATGTGTGTGCATAAATCAGAGGTATTGGAGGCAAATTCTACTTCATGGAAGATAAAATTTCACTTAAAAATTATATATATCACTGTAACCTTAAAAAAGGTGAAGTGTCACACTAACTTTTTGTCTTAATGGATATTTAATCCCCGACCACTTAACAAAGTTTTTTGTTTGCTTTTTAAAAAGCTGACTTTCACAGTTTTCATAGTAAGACCAAAATTAAAACACCTTTCTTTAAAGACTGCATCAGCTACTAAAGCAACAGAAAGACAATATGGGTCTGTAAAGCCTATGGGTATTGGCTGAGAAATCAATAACCTTTCGTGTTACTTTTAAAGTATGAATCTAAACTTACACATGAAGTTTTAAGTGCAGAGAGGATGTGGACAGTAGAAAACTTTCTCTTAACCGCCTCAGAATAAATAGCTCTGAAAATAAGACTTCTTAGAAGATTTTGTGACAGCCAGCCCTATAGTTTTAACAATTTCAGTGCACACCAGCAAGTTTTGCTACATTCAAAACTCCGAGACAAACAGCAGAAGTCACAATGGCAATTCCTTCCCATTAGACCTCCTGACTTGCAGATTCTGAATCTCTTTTATCCCCCACTTTTAACACTTTTTTTTGAAGATACAAGGAATCACAAGAGGTTTTAGGGGAAACTACGTGTTCCTTAAATTTCTTAATTCCTCCCGATCAGCCAAAGCCATTTCCAAATGACCTAGTGGGTGCTGGCTCCCAACTAACAAGTTACAGAAATAGCACCATGGATACTGTAGCCAGCTGCAGGGCCACACAGAAAGTCAGGGCTATACAAATTCATAAAACATGAAAGACAAGGAATGAAACAAAACACTTGGATCCTGAATTATACCAAGCATCATTGTCTGGTTCACTTACAAAGATAACCTGTGACTCCGGAATTTATTTCTGTCTATGCTTCAGCAGAATCTCACCAGATGGATCTTCATGTACATCATTAAGTCTTTTCTCTCTCCTGCATTGCTTGCCAGAAAAGAGTATAAACTTCATCTTGCTTTTTATTTCTGCTAGGGCATGAAAAAAAATCACTCAAAAACACTTGGACATCTTCAGTATACTTTGTAAATACACACATATACGTATATGCTGTAAGCTTTTGGTTCCTGTACAAAATGGGCCTAGTGCAGCAAGGTAAGCCTGCTGAATGCTGCCCTGCTGGTAGCAATTAGGTGAATTTTATACTCCTTGAAGGAGATGAAGAAGCTTATGTAGTCCGTACACTAGCAAAATTCAGACCTATTGATCCAAAAAGCCTCAAGGAGCCATAGAGCATTGCCTAAAGACACATTGTAAAAGTATCCAGATGCCTCTATCTTTCCTATCCCTGTTGTAATAGCACCAGCAAAAAAAAAAAATACACTTGCAATTCTTCTTGTTGACAATTCATTTCCACCTGTATACATTAATAGGTCTCACATTTGGGCCTGCCAACAGGATAGAAGTTACACAAGGTAAGCTGTTGCATATATCATATCCTACATATCCAAGGATCATATCCCACAGATATAACAGGCTGGGTTTCAAATCGACGTCCTTGTTGAACCAGACGTGGTTTTCTGTAAAACAGGAACTAGGCCAGAGCACCAAGACTCCCGCCCTCCTTTCTCCAAAACATATACCGCACAACATGGTTTTAGCTAAAGAAGAGAAATGACAGAACGATCTTTTTAAGTCCAGGTCATTCCTTTGGTCCTACGGCATTAGGATAGCCTCGGAGGTACCAGGCTGGAATGACACAGGTTGCACAGGGATGAAGAGAAGATGAAGTCTAGATCATCTGGCCATATTAGTACCTTGAAAATTGCTAAACAGGCAGCTGCCGGCTGGTAATTAACACTTCGCTGACCAGCCAAGATAGCAGGGCACATTCCGGCGGTAAAGTACAGCGCAGCGTGGGCAGCATCAGACTGCGCGAGCAAGCGGAGCTCCACCAGTTTCTTAGTGCCTTGAAGGCAACCGCGCGTAATTGTAGCACACCGCATGACTGGGACCCATTATGCTTTACTGTAACTTGCAAGATCCTCAGGAGAAAAATGTACAGTCAACTCCTGTTCATGCTCAGGGGCACCGTTACAGTTAGCCACAGTCAAACAGGCTGCCGCAAAGATCAGTTTGCTGCAAGTGCAGAGCACAGGCTACAAATCAGTAAATGCTGATACTATCATATTTTTAAACAATTAAGTGTTCTTTTCATAAATCAGCAGTAGCCACTCAGAATTCAGCTGCAACTGGGCGAGAGTCCCTAAGGACCAGACGTGGCCCTCAGGTGCACGTCTGGACACAGTGATAAGAGTGCCATCCTCAGGGGCACTCCTCTCAACCCTGGACAAGATATTCCAGGACTGAAACTGTCCCTAGCTGGAGGAGCGGCACTCCTTTAGGGCAGCAGCAGCTTTCAGAGCCCTTGCTCTAACACCAGACAGTAGCACACAGAGCGGTGACCAAGTTTTATTTCACAGAATGGTTGAGGTTGGAAAGGACCTTTAGAGATCATCTAGTCCAACCCCTCTGCACATGCAGGGTCACCTAGAGCACGTGGCACAGGATTGCATCCAGACAGGTCTTGAAGATCTCCAGAGAAGGAGACTCCACAACCTCTCTGCGCAGCCTGTTCCAGGGCTCCATCACCCTCACTGTTAGAAGATTTTTCCTTAAGTTCCTGTGGAACTTTTGATGTTTCAGTTTGTGGCCATTTCCTCTAGTTCTGTCGGTGGCCCCCACTGAAAAGAGGCCAGCCCCATCCTCCTCATTGCCTCCCTTGAGGTACTTGTACACACTGATCAGGTCCCCTCTCAGCCTTCTCTTCTCCAGGCTGAACAGCCCCAGCTCCCTCAGCCTCTCCTCATAGGGCAGATGTTCCAGGCTCTCTCCAGCAGCTCCACATCCCTCTTCTGGGCCCCCCCCTCTGGGGGGCCCAGAACTGGACACAGTTCTCCAGATGTGGCCTCACCAGGGCTGAGTAGAGAGCTTGGATCCTCTTCCTCGACCTACTGGAGACTCTCTTCTTAATGCACCCCAGGATCCCAGATTTGTTCCCTATCCAAGCTATTTATGCCCCCTCCTCTCTCCCTTCAGTTGTACTTTGGCAGAGGCACACAAGACGGTATTGGGATGCCTTTTCTCTTTTTACTTAACTGTTGCTTCCCATCACAAGCAATGAGAGAAAGGGGAAACAGAAAGCAAGCCTTTATAGAACATAAGCCAAGTCCTTAACTAGTAAAAGCTGACTGGCTTCAAACGCCATTTTCATCAGCCGAGGAGCTGATCACACTCTTTGCTGTGGTTTCTCAGAAATGCAGATCTAGTTTCAAGGGATGTATCACCATGGCCATACACAGAAGACATGCAGTGTGTAAACCAACATGGTAAATGCCCATATAAGAGCTTCCCCTGGAGGGAAACAATTTATTATCTTTCTCCCCATCTGCTCTCTCCTCCAACCCCCAAAAGCAACTACATACATCAGGCCAGGACATGTCTTAGGAACTGGATAGATATAAGGCCAGTACTGAGAACTACAGTCACGAGTGGTGGCCCTCTCAAAGTGCTCACTGCCCAGCAGTCCCATTGTCCCCTCGGAAACAGCCAAGCATGAGATTTTTTCTCAGTCTGCCCTAGGGCATTTAACAGAGCTTGGGCTGAGGTAAAGCCATCTGAGCTCCCAGCCAGACCGCTGAGGAACAGGAAATCCTGAGATGTCACCAGGCTTTCCAGATTCCCGGTCAGCTCTGGCTTGCACCACCATATCCAAGACAACACATACCTGCAGCTCCAGACTGAAAGCGAGAAGATCTGACACTTTCATCCCTATTGTACATTAACAGCTCTGCAATGCAAAAAATATGGGCCTCCTGCAGTAGCTGTTCAAGGGCCCTATGAAATGGTTGGCTCCAGCTCTATTCCAGGGAGCCCGCGCTGCACCATCACAACGGCAGCTGGCCCCGTAATGGACCTACCACGAGATGGTCAGACCCAGATGACTGAACTGTTTCCCCATGCCCAAGTGTTACATGTAAGGCACAGCTGTGTGTCTGGGAATTTATCTTGCCTCCTCTTTCGATAATACTACATGCAGGGGGAACCTCACTGCTCAACTGTCCAAATGCTTTCCTAGTACACGAGTACATGAGAAAGAGATGCAAATCCATCAGACTGGCAAACTGAGAGGGGCAGGGGAAAAAAAAAGGCAAAGTAAAGCTGTGCAGTCTGGTGTGATAATGGTTCCCAAAGAATTCTTGCTCCAGCAAAAAGTGTTTGGGTTGCAACGTGGCACTGAACAGGTAATTCATGGAATAATCTATCTATAACCCAATGTCATTCAACCACCTTATCAAAAGATTTTTTTGTCTACTTGCTGTGTTTGTAAGGTGATAATTATGCTTTTTTTTTTTTTTTGAGAATGCCTGTATTTCCTAGTTTTGTGGGTTTAAAACATTCACTATAACCATTACAAGTGTTATGCAACATGTAAATGCAATGTTTGTCCTTGGTTCTCCTTCTAGTTTCTGATGCATCCTGTGCTCCTTACCCTAGAGGTCAGAGCACTTCTTGCATGCTCTGCTGTGCCTCAGTCCTGGGAAAGCCAGTGTGGCAGCCCAAGATTCACTCTTGCTGGGAGTGCAAAGTTTTCCAGACCCTTTGAAAAATCTACCTCTCACATTTTATTCCTCCTCTGAAGAACATGGCTGGTATAACCTTGAGTATTTGTCTAGTTACATGTAATTTAAGGTGCTTTTAGTATCCTCTTATACTATCTGCAATAGCATTTATCCTAGCCCTCTACCTGCAGAGCAGATTGCAAATTCAGAGCCCAGGCAAATGCAAAGAAACTTGCATTACTCTCGGCAATAGTCACTACCAAAGCCTGAAAAGCCTTATCCATGTTAAATCTCATCTATCACTGTGCTGCCAAGATGTTTAATTCCTCCTACAGTATTTAAACAAACCTTAACAGCTTTTGCAGACCAAAAAAAATTATCATGATCAGTGAAATTCTCCAGGTCACTGTCTCTTCCCTTCGCCACACAGCTAATGAGGATACAGAGTCCTGCTGACTAGACCCACTCCACCCCTACGGTCAGGAAGCAGTGGGATGCAGAAGGACGCAAAACAGGGGAGGGGGGTGAAATAATAATAATTAAAATAAAGGAAAGATTATAAATATCCCTCCATGTTTTGTAGCCTCCTAGCTTTGTTGCAGAGGGTTGCAAAAGCACTGAATAACTAATTTGGCTAACTGGATGGAGAGAAGTTAAGAGGAATTAATGTGCATTAAGAATGGACATTAATAGATTTGAGGTTGAAATCTATCGCATTTGGCCCTGTATCAACTCGTTATTTGTCTGCAAGTCCTAGGATCACTTTCTTGGTCCACTGTCAAATAGCCACAGACACCATGTTAGCAAAAAGCTGTCATAATGTACTTCTGGATAAGACTCTTCTTAGCACTGAACATAGGTAAATATAAACAGAAAGAAGCACTCAAGAGGTAAATGTAAACAGAAACTGCTCCAGGAAACCACGATTTTCACAGACATGCAATTTAAGTGGTGGAAACAGAGCACTTTCTCAGTCATTGGGAGCACATTGATCAGTCTTTGGCTAGCAATGCCCTTACATAGACATAGGAAAGATAATCTATGGGTGACTCGCTGGGTTGAGGGGTGCCACACAGGAGAAGGTTTAGAAAGAGGCCTTCCCTCCCCCTGGCTCTTCACTCTTCTCTCACTCTTATCTCAGTTCTGCCTCTCAAACCAGAGGTCAGCTGAGTCCTCTTCACTGCCTGCAGATTAGCTGAGGTTTTACAATCCACTATGTGCTCTACAGCCCACAGTGCTTTACAAATTTGGGGTTGAGACCTCAGAACAGAGGCAAAGTACATTGCAGTGAAAACAAAACAAAACAAAAAAAAAACCCAGTAATTTCCCTGAAAAAACGAAAGTCTCTGTGTTGAGAGAAAGTGAAAGATGAACACATCCTTTTCCTCAGCTTCCACAAGCTGTGATGGACTTCATCTCTTCCAGGTGACCTTACATCCCTGCAAAGTGAAGGTCCTCCTGCCCTGGATCCCATATATGCACCCAGGAATAGGCCTGAGCTCTCAGCTGCTCAGGGTGCCCCAGCTTTCCAATCCTGTGTTTTCCAGGGGGCAGGGAAGCAGACTGGGCTGTGGGCCACAAGTTTGAAACAAGTTTCCCAGGAGAACAGCGAGGAAACACTTGTCTCCTACCAAGCACCTCAAGCCCTAAACTCCAACCCATTCACATCCATCACAAGAACCAAAGTCTTCAGAACAGCCCTGTGACAGGTCTGATCAGCGAGTTACAATTACCTCAGTCCGCTATCACGCAGGCCACAGCAGCCAAGGATTATTTTAGCACAGAATTTTAACGCTACCCCTTATCTGGTCCAGCATCTCGGTTGCTTTACTGTGCTGAGGTTCTGTCACTTCCTCAGCTCAGCAGGTAACTCTGCATCAGCAACTTAAAAGAAAGCTCCTCAGTCACCTACATCTTTTTTTTTCCTGAAAACTTAGCTGTCATGAGTAAACCTGCCCAGAAAGCCCTACTCTGATAAGTGAGACCTTGACAGCTCTGCCCTGCTCTAATGGTTTAGCTATGCACTGGAAAACAAAGCAGAAAAGATGAACCTCATTATGCAACTGGTGCCAACCTCAGCCTCGTAACCTACTCGAGGAAGCAAGCTAGGTGACAGCAAGCCAGATAACAAACACTAATTAGTTTTAGATGTGATGAAAGTCACACAGATTGGCCTGGTGCTACATGACTAGCGAGATAGTCCTCATCATGTAGCACTAGCAGCAAAAAAATAATAAAAAGCAATAAAAACTGAAAACAGTCTTGTGGGGCAACTCCACACACAGGTGCCCAGCACCACGTATAAGTCTCAGCCCAGGCTGGACTGGCTGCATGCAGGGGCCCAGCCACCAGCCAGGTCTCAGACATGCCGAGCAGCAAGTTTCCTCTGCTCCTAGACCCGTAACACCTAGACCCATAAACTGGACATGGCAGCTGGAGCTGATGCAAGGGGAAGGGTGCAAGAGTTTTAAAACAGACACCTTGGACTAGAAGTGCCTGTGTGGGACCACAGTCCCACATCACCTCATGACACCTCACCAATACACGGGCTTGTCGCACAGGGCAAATTCTCCATTGCTGCGGCAGGATCCTCACTAAGAGACCACAGAGTCACACATTGGTTGACGCTGGAAGGGACCTTTGCAGATCATCTAGCCCAACCACCTGCTCAAGCAGGTTCAAATTATACTCTGCTGCATGGGGGTCTGTTGAGATGGCTTTTGAATATCTCCATGGATGGAGACCTCCGCAATCTTTCTAGACAACCTGTTTCAGATCTCTGTCACCCTCACAGTAAAGTTTTTTCCTTATGATCAGACAGAGCTTACTACATTTCATCTTGTGCCTGTTGCTTCTCGTCCCATCATCAGACAACACTGAGCATGGTCTTGCCCAGTCCTTTTTACACCCTCCCTTCAGAAATTTATACACACCGCTCAGTCTTCTCCAGGCTGAACAATCCCAGCAGTGTAAGCTTCTCCTCATATGACAGATGCTCCAGCCTTTTAGCTACCTTACTAACCCTTTCCTGGGCTCACCTCAGCAGCTCTAGATCTCTCCCATACCAGTGGGTCCAGACCTGGACAGAGCTCTCCAGATACTGCCTCGCCAGGGCTGAGGTACCTGCCCACGGTGCTCTTCCCAGAGCACACCGGATGCCATTGGCCTTTTTGGCCACAAGGGCACATCGCTGGCTCATGGTCAACTTGTCCACCAGGACCCCCAGGTCCTTCCCAACAGAGCTGCTTTCCAGCAACCCCCAGCAAAACAAGCATGTCAGGAGTGGGATTCGAACCCACGCCTCCAGGGGAGACTGCGACCTGAACGCAGCGCCTTAGACCGCTCGGCCATCCTGACTGGATGCTCAGCCTTTCTCGGCTCACTGCACCATGACACTGACTGGTATCAGTTTTGCATTAGGTGTTTTTACTGCTCAAGATGCAGAGAAGCCCTTCAAAACCTCTGCAGAGCTTTCAAGTTCAGTCCCTACTGCCACACAGGACAAGACTCAGCACAGACGCTTGAGCCCAGATTTATCTCAGCCACCCCAAGAGAGCAACGTGATTGTTCCCAGCCACCGTGGGCTGCAAGATCCAACATGTATCTACAAAACAAGAGGGAAGCTGCAGGTTAGGCCCAGGCAGGTCACTTCTGTGACACCCTCCTCTGCTCTGCAGCATCAGGCTGCTCACCCAGGGCTAGGGGTGGTTAAACCAGAAAGGCATGTAGGGTATTTCCAGCAGTAAAGGCAGGTTAAGTGAAATAAATAATCTTCAATGACGTGATGTGGTGAGATTCCCCTGGATTTCTTAGCTTTGTTGTTTTTTAAACTGCTCCTAATATTTGCTCATATAACTCTCTTCAAAACAGTTATGTTCTGTCCTCGGTCATATGTGATTCTCATTACCACATTTTCCCCCCAAATCATCTCCAGCCCACACTTTTTCCTGTCATGACAAGCAGCACATCATTTTCCTAAAACCAATCCACATCCATACACACTGCCGCCCTACAATTCCCTTCCAGCCTTCAGTGCCAAACCTCCTCTAAGCTCCTTTACCTCCCTCCTACTTCCCCTACCCGAGGAACATCCACTCAGTTACTCTGCCAGAAATGACCGTTCCTACCCTCATGCCCTCATTTTTTTCTTCGCCAGCAGGGAAGTGCCCTGCTTCAGCAGGGAAGTGCCCTGCCCTGGTGACATTCAAAATGGGTCACCACTAGATAAAGTCTTTTGCTCTCCCAAACCATTGACATTTCCATGGTGAATTCTGTCATATGCAGCAAGATCGGAAGATGCAAGAGACTTAGAATGATTTGCTTAACAGTGCAGAGAGAGTAACTGTTTTGCTTTGCAGACCATCCCACAGATACCAGTTCTCAGAGAGGTGCAAGTCAGAACTAATGAAAGCCACAAGGCAAAGGTCTGCCTGACCCTGAGCAATAGGAAAGAAGGGGCAGAGAGCAACAGAAGACCCGTGTGGCAACGGCAAATGTGGGCACTGCTGAAGAAGAGAGAAAACCCACCAGCGTGAGAGCATGTGCATTTTATCTTTGCACGATCAAGAGAGAAGTAGTGTTCTGCGAGGTGTGGGAAGCTTTCACCTCTTTTTCAATATTCACGGGACTGGTCCCGCTAGTACAGTGCTCTCTGGTCACAGCGCGCTGAAATCCATGGCGTTTTGTCACGTTGTCCTCTTGCCGAGCGGTGACATTTGCACTCCCTGCACATCCCGGCCGCGTCTGCCCTCGCGTCCTCCCACGCGGGAGCAGCTCCCATCGACCAGGAGAGGGAGCTCCCAGTTTACTTGTTGGCCGCGCTTGGAGGCACCTCCCTTGGAGGCACCTCCTCCACAGCCTCTCCAAGAAGTCGTCTCCAAACAGCAAAGCGCAACAGATCCTTCACAAATCGCCAGCTTGAGTCTTGAAAGAAGTCTGAAGGTGCAAGGTGCTCACTTCCCTCTGATATTTAATGGAGTTTGGGAGCCTAAGTCACCTCTGTAAAGCAGGCCCCTCTAACAGGAGGCTGTTTCAGCAGGTGCTGGGACAGGGGCAGCTCCTCACTGGACGCTCACTAGGCTGATGGGCGCTTCCACTGGCCGGCACCACATCTCTGTTGGTTTCGCTTTGCTGATGCCCCGGTTCTGTTCTCTCATGTCTCTCACACAAAAAAATAAGGATTTACCTGTGCCAAGTTGTGTATTGTCCTCATTTTTGTCAGAGATTTCCTACCTCTGGAGTTTTCAGTCTCTCTCCTTGGCCCACTGCACATAGGAAAGACTTCTGGTTGCACCTTTAAGGGGGTGAGAGTTGTCTCGTTTTCTTTCTTTACCTGTGAAAAACAGAACTGTGCAGGAGAAGCTCGGTGGAAGGAATGACTTTTGCATCAAGGCCTGAAAGCAGGTGTGTGGGCACAGAGGAAAGTGAAAATTCGGTTTCCTGACCTCAGAATAAACCACGTCCCTTGGCCATCAATGTTCCTGCAGAGAGGAGCTGCGATGAGCGCCAGTGAGGGCGGGCGGATGGGTGCAACCATCGTGTGAATGGGCACCAAATTCCTACTCTTATTTTAGGTCATGAATACTGCGGGCGTCCGACACCCTTGCAACAGAGCAGCCTTGCTACAGGCAATGCACAGCAGTATCAGTGCATAGCTAATAAACATAGCTCTTTGAAAGAATGTGTTTTTGCAGGGTAAACACTAGAAATATCAGTGTATGGAGAAAGAAACCAGGAAATTTACTCTGCAATCGTAAAGAAATCAATGCAGGAGCAAAGCACTGATGTGATATCCTGTACTTAACCCAAAGGAGAGAGAAAACAGCCAGAACTCAGGTTCCATTTGACTCTGTCCATGAATCAAGCTCCAGGGGGTAAATCGTTATTAGAGGCAGTGACACAAGAGGTAAAGAGGGCCCAAGGCAAAACAAGTTTGCAGTACAAAATTTTCAAAAAAAATAGTTCATCTATTTTTTTCAGAGTCTTAGATCTGACTTCACATTTGGTCTGAAATTCAGTTCTTACTAGTTCCTAGGATGCTGGAAAAGAGTAGCAGGACCAATACAGACAGAATCTAAAAGGTCAGCTCTCGGGGCTTGGAAGAGAAGCCAAACTCAAACGGTTAGATCAAGTTCCTTCATTCTGCGATCTGCACTGCCAGGGATTTCTACCATCAGTAGCACCCAGAATACCACAACAGCTTGTTATTTTCTGGGATTTTGCTTTGGTGTGGGGGTGAGGGGGAACAGATTCTTATAAATCTTTAAATTTCTTAGAACTATGCAAAGAATTCTAGGCATCCAGCCAGTGTTCTGGGAACAGCAAATAAGATTATTCATGGTTTAGTTTCTCAAGAAAACACAGGTATTACTGAAGGAAATGACTGGACTGAGTTAGTAACAAACAACAACCATAATCCTAACAAGTGTCATCGTCTCCCAGCATGTATGACAGCATATAGAACAGGAGTGTAGCTCAGGTGGCAAGCAATATTTTAAGACTCCTACTTTATGGTTTCGGTACAAATCCAAGCTCAAGTTCAGTAAAAGATGCAAAGACTTGGAAACTTCCAAGCAAACATGTCCAAAAGTAGGAAGCAATGCATGATACACATTTGATATGAGAACCCTAGATTTCATTCCTTCATTCAGGAAATGCATACACTGCGAGTTTCATACTTTCAGCATAGACTACTTCTAATATTTACAGTATCACTCCTTTTCCTAGTTAGAAATACTTCTGAAGGGCATATTACATGGCTTGAGAATTAAAATAGATTTTTTGGAGGGAGGATGCTCCAAATGAGTGGCAGTTGAAATTAATACCTGAAACAGGTTTCCCCCAGTGAAACCTCGTGCTATGCAGTAGCATAGCATGAAATATTTAAACCTATGAATAATTAACTCATAACACTGAAAGGAAACTCCATTATTACACATAAAAATAGGAAAGCAGCTAAAGAGGAAAAGATTAATGAAGAGATGCTTAAGTCAAGTGATAGAACCAACCTTCAGGGTTTCTTTAGGCTGTCAAACATTATATAGAACAAGAAAGTAAATCCATGGGGAAGAAACCTCCTAGTAACATTGGCCAAAGACGGAAGACTTGCCCAAGCATGATAGGCGGAGAAGGTACCTATCACTCAGAGCAAAGTCACCATGGAAAGGAGTAAACTGAGTATCAGGTCTGAAAATAAAGAGGCAAATTTCAGAGCACAGAGCTCACGCACCAGCTACACCACTGCTTTCCAACACATTAAGCACAGAGCAGCAGGCACCTCTTGTAAGAAATGCTAGCAGGCAGAGTCTTTGAAAACGCGCAACAAGAAAGACATCTCTGGAAGTTTATAGCAAAAATAATCAAGCTCTAAAAGATTGTGCCACTGAATATGTATTTGGAGATGGGGACAACATCAGCCAGTGGCCTTTGATTACAACTGGAGTCTGGAAAGAGCATGTAACTACTCCACAGTTAGTGCAGTATATTAGTCCAGTATGGATGGACACAGAGGAAGAGATCATCCCAGGCAAGTAAGAAATGCAATGCAATATTACAAAACCTATCTGGATTTGTATTGGATTTTGTTGAGGATATTGCCTAGATTTGCCCAATACACTGTTGAATGGAAGGAGAGACTACTGGTAGCACATAAAGTCTAACAAATGGTCTTATTTACCAGTAAGATTTGGGCTTATCATAATAAAATATATGATTATCATGGTCCTAACGGCACCCATCAAATGGACAATGAAACACCAGAAGTTGTAAGTAATTTTACCTGCTGTATAGGAAGAGGAAAGACTATATCGGGCATTAGGCAGCAAAACATTTAAAAAAATAGCAAACAAGTATCATGATCATCAGTATTACAAAAATGTTAACTTTCATTGTCATTATGGCCTAAAGTCATAAAAATCTATGACAGCGATGGACAGGAAAACTAAACAAAAATAAAATAGATGGCTGTAGATGAGCCTCCAAGCCCACTTGAAAAAGTTGCAACAAAAGAAATGTAAGTTGACTTATCAATAGCAGAAGGCAGGACAGATCCAAGACATACTAGCTACATGATTTCCATATCAAGTGGAAAAGAAGAACCAAAAAAAAAAAAAAAAAAAAGTGGAAAGAAACAAAAGTGACCTAGAGAAACATTTTATAGGCCAAAGGAAGAAAAATCCTGATTCACCAATGTGATATTCATAGTCATCCACAGACTAAAATTTTGGTGTTTAGTGTCACTCGAAGTCTAGATTAAATGGAAGAAAGTAAAGTCGCTTTATGTATTACAATATCTAGGAAGATGAAGAGGGAAAAGTAGAAAGTGATTGGTACAGGATGTGACTATGGTAAGCACAGTAACTTCATAAAAGCCAGTGAAAGTGAAAGGTTTCACATCCATGGGTACTGAAGCACAGAAACTGTTGCTGCACCAGTAAAGATAAAAACAATAGTTTGTTCTCAGATATCTCTTCCGACAAGAAAGCTGCTATACACACGGGGCATGGAAGAAGTGTTATTCAGCAATCCAACGTGTGTCATTAAGTATGGATGGGATTTTTACACCTACTTCTGATGAATATGCACTGGTCCCCATGGGAGGTAGCTGTTCTCTTCCAGATGGACAGTGCAGCAGCTCCTGCTTCCTGAGAGGACACGTGCAGATCATCCTACCTGCTTCTGTACCTACAACAATCAGAATTAAATAGTACCCATGGGCTGAACAGTACTCATGGACCCTATGAATATAATATGAACTAACTAGCACTCATGGGTTCTATGAAAATGTTCTAAATTGATAGAGAACAGAAAAGGCATCATGGACGCTGAACATGGATGTCACATTTCCTGTGTGGGAATTGGTTAGGAATGGAAAGGACAACAGTGTCCGGATGCTCACCTAGTACACTCATCTCTCTAATCAAAACTACAAAACCAAACTACCAAGCAAGCAGTATTATGTGAACTGGGTTATGGGCTAGAGGATATCATAGTTGAAAGGGGAAATAACCTGAAAGAGGCCTTTGGATGAGACCAACATTGCTCCACGTTGAGCAGGCTGCACATTGCTGTAAAATTTTATCCTAGTACCTGCTGGAATTTTGCTATTTTTTGATTTACCATGTACTGCTCCAGGTTACTTTCCAGGAAGCAAAACCAGTTCAAAATCATAAATGCTTCATTGCTAAATGGCAATTTCACTTTCATACTGCTTTCAAACTCTGTAACCTTTTGATTTAACTGGAATTACTGCCAGTTTCCATCTGGATGGTAAATTATCTCGTATTCAAAGTGTATTTTACTCAGTGAATCAATTAGGACAACACTAATTACCTTATAGGAAGAAACAGAGCAGGCCCCTTCTAAGAAACTGCAAGGAATGGGACTCCCCAAAACCGTGGCTAAGTGAAGGTACATCAGCTTTGCCACCTCGGAGACTTAGATGCATAACAAGACAGTGACCTATGTCCCTAGGCTTTTTCCTAAACTGCATGTCACCTGCCTTAGCTTCCAGTTCTACAAACGAATCTCCAAACATGAGGAAAGCTTCAGCACCTGCCTCTGGTGCTCAGCCATTAGCCCTCTCACAGCTCCCTGGGAATGAAGAAGCTGCAGCTTATACAAGCCAGAAGTGGCTCAGCTCAGACTGCAGGGAAAGAAAAAGGATAGTTACAGAACACACTACAGGAGCTCCTGTAATTCCCCAATTTCATCAAAAGCATCAGCAAGAGGCAGATGCTTCTGAACAAGCAATTGCAATGTCTCCCTGCTGCTCTTCACACACCTGCTCCAAGGCCCAGAAGCAAGCCCTTGCCTTTGCACAGGCACATCTGAGGTCCAAACAGCCCAATCTCATCCACTTGCCACAGCTCTGCACTGCCACGATGCTCTAATATACAGATCACAGCATCACAGACTGGTTGAGATCGGAAGGGGCCTCTAGAGATCATCTAGTCCAACCCCCCTGCTCCAGCAGGGACACCCAGAGCACGTGGCACAGGGTGGCATCCAGGCGGGTTTGGAAGATCTCCAGAGAAGGAGACTCCACAGCCTCTCTGGGCAGCCTATTCCAGGGCTCTGGCACCCGCACAGGAAAGTTCTTCCTCACACGGAGATGGAATGTCTTGTGTTTCAATTTGTACCCATTAGCCCTTGTCCTGTCACTGACCACCACTGACAGCAGTTTGGCCTCAAAAGAGTTTAGCCCCAAGTGTTTCCTTCAATACAGGACCTCAGTTGACCAGCACACGAGGACTCTCCCACCGCCCTTCAGGAAGTAGAAGGAAGATCTCACTACCCGCAACATTTCTGGGATGTCGAATCAGCAATTTCCACACTCATTTTCAGTCTCTTGCTTTTGGCTATGCCCTTGCGCCCTGCCTTCTTCGCTGCCCAGAGGTTATCAGCATTTAAATAAGCTCTACAAAATTTTCTTTCTTTGTTCTTGATAAATCATGATAAATCTCCATAGTTCTGCTGGTTTTGGTTCTACACTGGGAGCCCAGTTACTTCTGCAGCTTTACTTTACTTTTCATCTCTCCACTAGTCTTTTCATGAACACCATAAATGTTTTAGGGACTCACTCTGCTGCTTCCCCCAAGCACACACAGGTCCTCTGCGGCTCCTAACGCGGGAGCCCTGAGCCCACTCCACCTGTTGGGATCAGAGCAGGCTGCTGGGAGGGCTGGGATCACAGCAACGCAGCCATCTCTGCTAATCGGAGTCGCTTACAAGCTTACTCCCACCAGGGAAGGAAGGGAATAACAAGCAAGCCAAGAAAGAGGGATAATTCGCTTTAAGCAGTCCATTAGAAAAGTGTATCGCCCCTGGCAGTCTGGACAGGCACCAAGGTGGGTAAGAATGTGCTGCCAGCATAACATCAGCCCAAAGTTTAATTTAGCTAATGATCTAGTTGCAAACTGTGCTGAAGGAAAAGATCCAGCTGCGTGTGGTATCTGCTTCCAACTCTTCCACCAGCTGGCTAGGCGGCTGCAGATGAGTGACTGTACCTCAGGGCAGCAGCGATGGGTGAGTCATTGGCACTAGTGACAAGCCTAGGTGCTCCAGAGCTTTGGACTGGTGCCAAGACAAACATTTCAGTCCCTGAACACCAGACAAGCTCGGTGTGCTCAGCCCTGCACAACAGCCAACACGACACCACCATAGCCCTCAGCAGGGGTATTCAGGTGCTGCTGAAAGCCAGAGCACAAGCATCCCTCCTCCAGGGTTAAGCTGGCAAGTCCCACCCGTGTCCACAAGCGCTGGCACACACGAGACACGAGGACGCGTGCCTAGGCACACAGCTGCAGCCAGGGCCTGCAGCGAGCAGCTTGACTCTTCTCATGCAGGAGGAGGATGTGTTGGATGTGGGTGCTGACCCACCAGGTGTGCTGGTGAAAGAGCTGCAAATATCCCTCTGTAAGCGCTGGTGGTTAAAGCATGAGCTTATCTGATAGAGGTGCAAGTCTCAGATCTGCCACAGCTTTCTCAAGCTTTTATTTAGTGTAAGCAGCCATCTTTCATCAGGAAAAACAGCCATTTGTTCATAGCGCCATGCACTTGTCCTACTGCTATGGTTTGTAAGCCCTGACCATATGAGATGCCTTAGTAAGTGCAGAAGGGCTCGGAGGCCCAGGTACCTTTCCAAGCTTTACGGCAATGCACACATCACCAAGACCAGGCGGTGCCTGCCCATGCTTCCATAGGGAAGCACAGTTTGGAAACCAAAGATGAGGTGCTGCATCAGCTCAACAAGGCAGGCCTCGGTTTGGCTCCTTAGGACATTGGGATGCCACCTCCTCTTGGGAAGAGGTGACCTGGCCTCCTGCAAAGCCAAGGCTTAATGCACCCAATTTCCTTGATACGTCGGCTCCTAAAGACAGCAGGCAGATCCATGAGCAGTGACAGCAAAGCAACAGGCACCAACTCCATCAATATTTCCAGACAAGCTGAGGAACGGCAACATGAAGCATGATGAGCAGCTGGTCGATAGGGTATCTGATTGGGAGCTAGGTCTTGGGGTTCAGTTCCTGGCTCACTGCACCATATAATCTCCTTTCTGTGCTTCAGTTTTCCCAGCTGTAGGAGGCAGTACTAATACCAGCCTCATCATGAAGGAGTTGAAGTGTGCCACGTACCAGTCATAGTTTTTTGGAAACTATAATATCAAGCAAAAAGACAAATTGGCAAGTATAGTTCAAAGGACAATTATTAAAGAAAACATCACAGCAAGAGAAAAAATGAAGTTATATATATATATATATAGCTGACCCCTGAAACAGTGAGAAATCCATTGCTTGAGAATGCTAAAACTAAATGGGACTTCACACAAGGAAACAATGGTCAATATCAGGAAAACAGATTAGATGATCTGGTCACCCCTCAGTACACACAGCTGATACCACAACAGCTTTAACCCTGAGAGAGAACTCCACAGTACAGGGGTTACACAGAAACCAGAAAGCAAAGAAATGAGCAGCACAAAATCAGTACGTTGTCCTTGCAGGAGAAGCCCAAGGGCATGGCCAAAAGACAACCCTGGAAACACAAGGGAAAGGGAATGGCATAAATGCAAGTTTGCACAGAAAGTTAAATTATTTTTAGTATTTGCTGACTTTTTTTTTTTTATTCGCAGTCTGGTAAAGCAGCTCAAGGAAGGAAGGTACTGCTACTGAACAAGCAGTAAATTCACAGCCTGGGGGACTTGGGTCATCCTAGGTTGAAGAAAAGCATCTCTCCCAAAGAGGAAAGTGGCAGATATGGCAGCAGGGACTAAATTCTCTTCCATAAATCATCAGTATCCAGTGATACAAGCCTGAGCATCTTCCTCCCACTGTTGGCATCTTTTGCTCCTTCTGTTTTTCCCGGGCTCTCACCTGGGGACATTCTTACAGGGAGTTTCTACAGTGCCCTGAACAAGCGAGCTCTGACGTAGACCTGCAACGCACACAAATTTCAGCCAGCCCAGCTCCTTCGGTAAATTCCTGGGGTTTACCAACAACATATCACATGCAAGACTGGTTTTCAAGGTGTGAGATTATTTCATGTATACAAGTGAATATCCAGGTCTTCATCTGAATGAGTAGCCCTCTTTACAAGTTTTCCTTACATCTGGTAAGGTACTTAAGTACAGAAATTTGCAGCTCCACTTCTGCCCTCACAAGAGGCCCTAAATAATTTCTCTTTCTTCGTTTTTCTACACAGCTATGTGTTGTGTCTCTTCTCAGCTGTCATTTATCTCCATCTGACATACTGACATCTGAGCACTTTAATCGTGCCTAGAAATCAAGTTTTCCAGGCCCCTCATCACTTCTCTTCCCTCTGAATTTGTTCCAGCTTCTCAGTAGCTCTCTGCCCCCCGATGCTCCCACCGAGGAAGGTGTCGCTTCTCACCAGCGTCCCAGCAGCTGCCTCGCTAAACCAACAGCTCTGCAATAGCTTCCTGTCAACTCACCATACTGTGAACGTTCACCTTTTAAACACCTGAATTATAACAAAGTTCCTCTCATAACATTAAAGCAGTCCTGTCTCCCAGTCAACATTGTCATGAGAAAGAAGTAGAAGAACAGCAAGTTTTAACCAGCCGCACAGGTCAGCACCGCATACAGGTCATGAGAGACCTGTAGGACATCTAGCATCTCCCCAAAGTGTTTCAGAACCCTTCTGTTAAAGGCCAGTTTCACCATCAGTGTCACCGTATCATTCATGGGCAATCTTCTTCTGCCTGGTCCCCTTGCTAGGGCAGGAAGAGCAGCCCAGCTTTGCACAGCCAGCATGCCCCTGCTGTGCCCCTTATCACTCCTGGAGCTGAGCGGGAACCTGCAGATGATCCTCCCTGCTTTTCATCGAGCAGGGACCATCAGAGATTATTTAACTCTGCATGTTGTCTCTCTGGATGAAGGGAAGGATGAAAATATTTGAAAATGGACGTGGGCCACCTGGTGATACATTTTTATCAGTGGGGTATCCAATTTTCCTGCTGGTGCAGAATGCCCTGTCCTCTTGATTCCTCAGGCAGAGGAGGGAGAAACAAACCCTATTTAAGGCTGCAAGTGGAAAACAGCCATTCTTTAGGCTAAATGATTTATTCAGATTTATCCATAAGCAAGAAAAGTCCTCCTATTCATACAGCTGTTAGCTGTATGAATATCTATGGTTCAAAGAGCACCATCTCTTTCAATGCAGCAAAGAGCTAGAACTATCCCTCCTTTCCAAGAGTTCACAGCAGCACAGGTGAAATGGATTTTTGCTGCTGTCGGGATGAAGGGGTGGGCGCTGCTGCCCCAGAACAGGGAGATGCGGAGAAAGGAGGACGAGAGCACCCAGCAAGCCCAAGTGCAACCCCGGAGAGCTGCCCAGCTGCTTCTGTTGCTGCCCAGGGCACAAGCTCCGTAAGGAAAGCAGGGTCTGCTGCTGGGGGATGCCCCGGCTCCTCCTCCCCTCTCAGCAGCAGCTGCCATCCCACAGGACCAGTCTCCTGGCAGCAGCCACCGCAGATGCAGCCCTCCAAGGCTTTGCCCTAGGCACTAGCTCTCTGACCATTTTTGCTGTCCCTGTCACCCTGCTGCCCAGGGAGCTGTGCTTGTAGCAGAAAGCCAGCCTCAAACACAGCACTGTTTACCCAAACAGAACAGAGTCAGTTCTGCAGCCTTCTCGGCTGTGCTTGCCGAGCCACGAGCAGCAGCGCGCGCCCGCGCTGCAGGGATGGAGCTGCTGCTGGAGACGCTCAGCAGCAGATGCTGTGCCCGCCAGGCAGCCTCCGCGTGAGGCGAGGGACGAGTTATCGGCAGGGTAGCCCTCCGGAGAGGCTGTTTGCGCTGCACCTCCACCACGCTGTGACAGCAAGCAGACGGCTTCAGCCACGCCAGCAGAGGTGGGTGCAGACACACAGCCCTGCACAAACTCCGCAGGCTCACGGGCATGGCCCAGCCTCCTTGCAGAGCCTGTGGAGTCACACTGGCACAGCACAGGGCCTTCCCTTAGTGCTGCAGGGAGCGGGCACCTCAGCTTGAGCATCACCCCGTGGACACGAGCCGGCTGCGAGCTCTGGGCAGCTCGGAGCACAAGGGGAGCGACTCAGGCCGGCCCTGAAGCAGGGCATAGGCAGCAACGCCGCCACCTTGGCTGCTCCTGAGGGCGACCCATGTGTGTGGGGGGAACCAGTTCTGCACTGCCCTCACCTTCAGGGACCAGCAGACATCACGGGAGGCTGGTAGGAGACGGGCTGGAAACAGCCAGGAGACATGGCCCCTGGTCCTGCACGTGGGTACCGCAGACCGGGGTAGCTCGAGCTGCACTGCACGTGAGGAGCACGGCGGGTTGCTGTGGATTCACGAGGGGGTTAGACAAGTTCACAGATGAGAAACGCTCTGGTCATTGCTAGAATGCATGCAGCCATGAGCGGGCCATGGCGCACTGAGCCCCAGGCAGCCTGGAGCTGATAAGGGACCCGAGGCAGCACCAACCTTGCTGGAGCTGTTATTCTGGGCTTTCCTGTTCGTTGCTGACAGAAATGGGATACCAGGTTTGACAGACAGCTGCACCTGACTGTCCGCATTGTGTCAGATCTGAGCTTACTCAGGAACTTGCATGTATGCAGCAGATATTTGGAGGACACTATCTACACATTGCAAAGAGGCAGAGAAAGACAAACTACGAGCTATGAAACTCCAGAGTCTGACCCTGGATCACTTCATGTGAACTCAGAAGTAGCCATCCTGTGTTAATACCACAGCAAGAGGCAGAAGACGACAAAAAAGTCCCATCAGTAGAGAAGGACCTCAGGATTTTATAACTACCTCTTTTTTTTTTTTTCCCCCTGCCATAGATGCTGCACAATTCATCCACAACCTTCACTTAGTTACTCTGTACTGCCACAGAACAGCCCCCTCAACAGACCTGTAACTGAGGTCAGATCTCAAACATAAAACACAAGAAAAAAAAAAGAAGTGTTTGTTCTGTAACTTCATATTAAATTAGTTTTATAGATTTTTTTGGCATCCAAGAGAGACTTGGACCTAACATGACAGGCAGAACCTGGTGTCAATTCTGGACTGAGCTGTTTCACTTGCTTGGTATGACCAATGACTCCTATTTCAGGCTCTCTGTAATGGCATATTCCGTATCATTTTATGGCTTATGACATAAGAGTTTTGTTTTGTTTTTCTCTCCAAAGAGATCTCTGCATTCAATATTTTCCACTAAGAATATTGATTGCTCCAAGGCACTGAAACTTATGAAACATATATATATATACACACAGCCTACACAATCGTTTCATTGACTTCTGGATAAGCGCTGAAAATTCTTCATAAGTTCATTTAACATCTGCTGTAAAAGAGCTTGAGACTAAAGTTTAGGGATTAACAGAATTCCTCAGTGCTGAAAAATTGAGTTTTCCTCTGATTATGATTTCTACTTATATGAAATGATTTATTTTCTACTTTCAGCCTTTTTTTTTATAAGAGTGCTTTTGGCTAAAATATCCATTTCTCAATATAAAGATATGAACCATTACTTTCCAACCAACATTGTTGAGTGATAGGACCTCAAAAGGACTAAGCCGACACTGCATGCTCCACCACAGAGGACAACCACATCCTCAACTCCCAAAGATGCAAGTGAAGCTCTGCTTATTCCATGGGCTGCATCTTGCCTCACTGCACCATTCTGGCTTGTGCCACCTCAGCCTGGCACTGGTGGGTGACACTCGGTCCCTTACCCTTTCTGTTTCCAAGGCCTGTGAGGCTACTGCTTGCTCAGTGTCTTTTACTACAGATAGTGTATATAACTTAAAAACAAACCAAAAGGGGGGAAAAAGTACATTTAAAAAAAAAGAATTGGGTATTTACAGCTGGTTTCCAAAGTTCATAAGTGCTGGTTCTGCACGTCCCACCCAGGACTTCTCCTTACAGCTTTGGCCCCACAGCTCTGCAAGCCATCTACTCCAGTCAGGACAAACTTGCAGCAGCAGGACAGACTCAGATTCAACCCAGGAATGGATCTTCGACCTTATACTCTCATCTACATTTTTATCCTTAATCCCGTTTAGGAAAGGATTGCAAACACCCCCCTCCTTTCATGCCCCAGTCTCAGTTGCAGGAGGAGACCCCCATGCTGCACTTACAACAGTTTTGTCAGGTAATGCTGACAGCTTCCCCTCACGCCATTCGATGAGGCGCCCATGAGGGAGCCTCTGAAGTCAGTGGGACCAAAGGCAGCGACAGGCGAGGATCAGCATGGAGCAGAGCCCTGCTCTCCCGGGCAGCTGCTCTGCCCCACGGGCACTGCGAGCCGAGTGTCAACCAGGCACCATCAGCCCCTAGCGCAACCCAAGGCCGGAGAGATTTTGTTTATTTTTTATCACTGACTGACTATGCTGTCAAATGGGAATGCAGTTTCTGATATCTTCCCTCATGGAGGTGAGACGCGCTCATTCTGCTGGTGTGTTAAGGGACCAGCTTTCTAGGGGTTAAAACAGGACGTGAGGCAGGCTCGCACACGCAGAGGGGCCTTTGCAGCATCCACAGTTGATGACATACATCAGGGCTAATAGTAAAAGCTGCTTTTTTAGGGAGGAGTAGGGGAAAACCAAGTGGGAAGGGCTCAGGATCCAGCTAAACCACACCTGCACTGCTAGATCCCCCACTGCTGCTCATTGTCAGCAATAAAATGACTGTTAAACAAATCACAAAAAATGTGATTTCCTCAGACCTCAGCTCATCCATATTCCTTGCCTCTCCTCTGCCATAGCCATGTGTAGCTGCGTCACAGGGAGCTGCCACATGTGCATCCCCCTTCCGCGCTGCATTGGCTGCTCCCCTGCCGCAATAACCACCCTGTGCGCCGCGCTGCAGCAGAGCAGGGCTGCAGAGGCTCCCGTCTCCTTCCCGCGGGGCCATCTCAGACACCTGTACGTGTGCCTCAAGGCTGGCACAGGGCCAGACAGCAGCGCAGAGGGGATGGCCACTGCAGGCGCCGCTACCACAGCGCTCACGTGTGGGAACGAGAGGGCAGAAGGATGATCCGGCAGCAACAACTCAGCTCTGGGCGTGGGCAGAGTCAGGATCAGCTCCCAAAGTCTCTGCGTGACCTTGGAAATTCAACAGAGTTTTCCGCAGTGTATTTGGTTATCACAGAAAGGGGGCCACAGCAGGATTTTAAAAGCCCCAGTCCCCAGTGCAATGATTTTGCTTCAGGGAGGGATTTGCAAAGCAGACCAACGCACACAAACCATAAAGCTATTGAAAGCTGAACAGCTTTGGAAATGTGACAGTCTCTCCATGCTTTAGATCCCCATCCATAAAACAAAAAATAGAGCATGTTCCTACTGCACAGAGCTGTTAAGGGAAAATGTAATGTACTGCCACATACTACCCAGACGTCTTGCAATGAGAACTTGTTTTTCTTTTAATCTATGTTAAAAAAAAGAGAGAGAGACAGAAATGGGGTAGCATTAGACAGGTTAAATGATTAGGCTAACTAGAGAATTCATTTGGTTTAACCACAAGAAGCCCCACACTTAGTTAAAAACACAATCAGCATAACAGAAGCAAGAGAAATAGCTGCAGCCCGCAAAAAAAAAAAGTATTCCTTAATTCTATTTTCCAAAGAAAAATAAAGATCAATAATCCTTTGCTTTAACACCCTTCTTTAATCAGTGTCTTTCCCACAAGTAGAGCCTCATTGAACTCCCCCATTTCTCTATCAAAACATGTTCAGTTAGGGAAAGGCCTGTCACATATTAGCTGCAAGCTGGAAACAAGGAGGTTCCCACTGCTTTCACAAACATCCCAAGGAAAGAGAAATGCCAGGAGAACAGCAAACTAATCCAGAAGCTACTGACCGGGGGGTCCCTCAGCTGCTAGCTGGCTAAACACTGAACTTGCAGGTGTTCGTGGGCATCCAGCCGGCTTACTCCATAGTATCTTTAGGTTGGCACCTTTACTCGAGCACCTGAGTATGCCGATCATGCCGAGATCCAATTCCACATTTTAGGATCTTTGCTTCACACGCTGTGGATTGCCTGATGTTTAGAAAAGAAAAATATATATATATATCAATGCACATGGGTACGCGTGGCTCTCCCGGGACTGATCCAAGGCTGGAGGTGCTTGGAAACACATTCCTTATCCTCATACCAGCAGCACGTGAGCCCTCGCTCATGCTTTGGGCCGTTTCAAGCTGGGCAACAAGGCAAACGAGTTCACAGCAAATACACAGTGTCCCTGAAATGTGCCTGCCGGGGACACCGTGCACCCCGAGGCACAGCGCGTCCCACGCGAGCACCGGTGCAGCCCACAGAAACAGGGCGAGGAGCAAACGGCATCTTGGACGGCAGCTTGCCAGGTCACCCCGTCACGTCCTCGGAGGCAGGGAGCCCTTCCTCGTGCCCCCTGGAGCGCCGCGGACATCCCTGTACCCTGAGCGGGCACCCGGCTGCAAAGCCCAGGCTGGGAGCTCCCAGCGAGCCTATCCTGCTGGACTCTCCAGCTGCGGCGTGATGGAAACGCACCTCAGTGAGGGACAGGGCTCTGTTCAGCACCGCTTGCTGTGGTTCAGCACACTGCACAAAAAGCAGGATATTGCCTCCATTAAGATACACGCACAGGCAGCATTTTCAGACCAACACATAGCAGCCAGCTCTGTCTGCTCTTGCAGGAGCAACGGTACGGCAGCGCATCAAGGGGTATCTGTGGCCATTACCAACCCATGCAAGGCCTGACACCTTACTTGCCCAGGCAGCCTCAGGAGCTCCACGAGGATCACCAAAGGGGTAAGTGCAGCAGGCACTTGATGTCAAGCACATCTGAAGATGACAGTCGTACCCTGCCGTGAGGGCTCTCCATGACACGATGTGTTCTCTATTAGAAAAGAAGAGCTCTTCCCAACTCCAAGTCCTGCACCCATCCCTCTTCTGGCATCAGGATCTGGTGTGTGTTGGTCACCCTCACGCATATTCCCATTGTGTCACTTGTGGCACCATTTAAACATAGCAAGGAGACATTATGACTTTTTCCTAGGAAACTTCCAATCCTGGAGGTACCCAGAGGAAGGTGGCTGGGAAAGTTCATCTCTGGATGAGCATAAAGAAATGTGGAGGTAAGGAATACTGGATGGGTTTTAACATCTTTGACTTGGATGCAGCGAGGAAGAAAAGCCGGGGCATTTAATTTTAAGGTAGCTAACTCCTCTTACCAGCAGATAACACTGACCTTCACACGTACATGGCCAGACAGATTATAAACTTCAATATGGAGCTACAAAGACTTGTTTCACTTGGGTCATTTCTTCACACTTGTTATTTCAGACAGTTATCCTCTTGCAGCAGTGCCCATGCTGACTCTTGTCTACTGCCCTCTTGCTTTCCCTGCTGCACAACTAAAGTGCCCACGCCACCTCCCTCTCTTTATGCCTGCAGCCACACGAGCTATGTTTGATCTCATTGAACAGTGTTACCAACCGGCTGGTTGTCTGGAGCACCAGGAGGAAGGGTCAAGCACTCAGGAGATGGCACTTTTCCATGACAGTACCACAACAAAAGTTTAAATATTGAAGCTCTGCAAATGCAAGAGAAGAGACGAGTAGTAAATTAGACATTCAGTGTTAGAAGCAGTACAAGCACAGTAACACGTACTTGTTTAAGCTTCCACGTGTACATTAAGGGTGGAGAAGAAAGCCCAGCATGGTCCTCTCACCATTGTCAAGTCAGGCACAGACTTCTGTGTGGAAGAGTCGGACCTTAGATCTAACTTTCTTTCAAAGAGAAAAAAAGAAAGAAAAAAAGACAGAGAGAAAATCCAAACACCAAGAGTTTCAGTTGTTTAAGTTCAGTTGTTTCACTGACATGAGCATACATGTAACCATATCCTCAGCAAAAACAACCTGCTTATCTTCAGAAGCAACTTGGGGATTTGTTATGAATTATTATGAAGGATGGTGTATAAGTAGCAAAGGGTTGAGTTTGACTTTCCAAACACAGAGCCTATGGTTCAGGAAGGGTGCTGTGCCCTGCTGAATCCGTCGGTAGGAGGAACGCGATCAGGATCGGGCACGAGCACTCAGTTGCATTAACCACCTCGAAGTACACTGTGCGGCAGTCAGGCTGCACAAAAAAAAAAAAAGGAAGGCATTTTTAAAGGCATCTATTTATCAACAATAATTTTTAAAAAGCATGCTACATTTGAGTGGTAGCTTCAGTCCTGGGGTACCAAAAGTAGAGTCTTTCCTCCCATCTTTTATGGTTTCCAAACTCTGTTGCATGGTTCTAGACAGAAAAAAGCCAATACCCAATTACTCAATAGCGCTGGCAATAACACATCACTTTTCCAGCCAAGATCCCTCTGGCAGATGACATCTCCCAGGAACCATTCTTTTATTTCAGCAGTTACTTTTAGCTGGTGTTCTGATAGCAAATTGCAGGGTAATAATACTGCAAACTTCTATCTACCTTCACTTCCTCCTGCAAAGGTAGAGAAAGACAGAGTTTCCAGAAATATTCAGAACAGCTAGAATGAGAATGAAAAGTGATTTTTCAGCAGCTGTCTGCCTCTACTATATTTTCACATAAAAAAATCAATGCAGGAGTCTTTGCCATACCTAAGCTGGCTGGTCTCACTCTGGCTTTGCTTTTAGTAATCACACTGAACATTTTATTTTTAATCCTATGTATTTAATGAACCACCAGAAATAGCTCCATATAGTCATCGCAGATTTTTTTTCTTCTACAGACATCATCCTGTGGCCCGCCCCACTTACATCAGAAGCTTAATAAATCTGCAGCCTCATTACTGCAAAGAGCAGAAATGGAATCACCTACGTACTGCTGCTTACTGATAAAGGATGTCATCAACTGCATATAATAAAAACCTATCATAAATTGTGTCATTCTACCATCATTATTGGCCTACTTTTCCAGGTGCTCCTTTGACTTTAAAAGCTTCTTCTTGCCACGTTCTGATGCTCAAATCTCATCACTAAAGAGTTTAGAGTTAAAGAGGCAACCTGCCAGCAAAACATTGACTTGTATCAAACCTCAGTTATCTGCACTGAATACTTTCATTATCCAAGCTAGGCAAAACATTCTACATGCCAATTTTTTAAGTGACCTTCATAAAAGATTCATCCACACATCTCTGAAAATTTGTGCCCCTTCAGTTCTGGGGCAATCTATAGCATAATGTTGTTTTAAAGAAAGTATTGTCTAAAGAAAGGAACTATGAAAATCATACTAAGAATAAAGACAACATGATTTACTTTTGTTATCACTAAATTATCAGCAAGATCCCAGTTCAGGAACATACCACTTTTTCAGGGCAGCTCTTGAGCAGAAGTGCATTAGAACACACTGAGGCTTGTTTACGGATGCTCCTTTAGGGCATGTGGCTGTATAGAGCCACATTGAGCTAGTGATGAAGTAAGAAGGCAGGCAGGAGCTGCTCAGCAGAGCAAGAGGCAGCGCCTCCTCCTTCCGAGCGCCAAAGCTGATAAAGCTTCTGCAAGGGGAGACAGGCAAGAGCTCCCACGCTCCAGGTGCATCTCACAGCCACGCTGTCAGCCACGTGAAACACAGTGTTAGAACCTCCTTGCTGGAAATTACATTGCTCTGGCTTATTGAGAGAAACTACTACATGGGTTCAAGCCTCAGCTCTATATAAAGCCAAATGCCCTAGATGACTATATGTAAACACAGACCTGTAAAGGAAATTAGGAGTTCTCTTATATCATTCTGTAGCTCCAGGCAGACTGGAGCTGCTCTGTGCTTGAGTTCTGCAAACGCACACTGAGAAACTGCCCCTGCACCAGCAAAGCAACACACTGAGGAGCAGAGACAGGAAGAGGGGCAGATGCCCTGCTTGAAAGCAAGGGATTTACCATAACCACACAGTGGATCGGCTTCCCTTTCCTAGCTATTGAAGACATTTCTGTGATTAGCAGGTACTGGAAGCAGCACACCATCAGCCACATTTGCCTTTGCAGGAAGAGACTGCCCCTTCCACAAACTAGCACCCCAAAGGAGGCAGCTGAAAGCTCTCCAAGTCATTTGGCTCATCCTTCTGCTCTGCAGCAGAACAGTTTATCCTGATAACCTCTCATTGATCTTAGTCTGACCAGTTTTAAAACATCTCCAGTACAGAGCAATGCAACTGCCTTACCTGGCATGGCTCCATTCTGGGCAGTTTTCCTTAAGGTCCAGTCTAAAACCCGCACACGGCAGGGTAAGCTGGTTATGCTTTACCGTGTCAGCAGTCAAAGTAATAATACACCAAATAAATAATGTCTTTTCACAAAAGGAAAGTTGCATCTGCCCAAGTTTCCTGTGTCACCCCCATTTTTTATTTTGTTTTGACCCATTTACTCCTACACTTTACAAGCAAAAAGTCCTACGGCACGCACCATTCATTTCTGCAGACTACTTGGCAGCACCACTGGGACAGAGGAAAACTCCCTGGCACCTTCACTGCCATGGGAGCACCTCATCAGAGGAGACGGGCTCCAGCGGGAATTGACTATCAGCGGGAGTCTGGGATTTGTTCATCAATGACCACCCTGGAGCACTTTGTTCCCAGAGAGAATTCACTTGGTTTCCATCCAGGAGACACTGACAACTGCTCCAAGCAAAGGGGCTGATGGCTCCCCTGCCCTCCGTGTTAGCAGCAGGCACGTGGCCATAGGCGACCTTGGTTCAGAGACCATCCAGCCTTGGTGACTCTTCCAGGAGACTTGAGAGCTCTGGCAGCTCAGAACTAAACACAACTTTAAGAAAGGAGGGAAGATGGTGCTGCGGTCCTGCTCATTCTTTTAGGATAGAGAAGAAAATGTGGATCAGCGCACAGCTTTGAGGGCCACCCAGCACAGGGATAAAGAGGTTATCATTAAAAAAAGCAGCCAAGTTCATTTTGCCATCACTTAACATGCAGGATTATGTCAAAGTCTCCCTGGTTTAGGCCCTGCGTTCAAGGAGAAAGCCACAATACTAGCTCTGCAGTAACAGGCAGGAAAATTTGCCAGTTCTACTGGATGCATATGAAATTTCTGCACAAACTCTGGAAGTCATGCCATGCTCTAGCAAAACTTAAAGAGTCATTTGACTGTATTGGTTTAAACTTTGCTTCCAAAGATTTATATTATACTTGCAAGCAGCCTGTCAGATAAAGGCACAAATTTGATTAAAAGAGACACCTTCAACCCAAAGTCAATATAAAAAAAAATGAGTTACAAATGCTGTAGATGGCAATCACAAGAATGTTTAATATAGCTGAAGAGCTGTATTAATAAAGTTAAAAGAAAAAGCCAGCTCAGACTTGATTATACCAGAGCTTGTGTAATAACCTCGCATGCTCCCGACAGGCTGGAAGGCAGCGGTCTCAAACGCCAAATGAGAGGACAGAGGGGAAGAGAAACCCCCTGCATTGTCAGAAACTCTTTGCTCCACACTAGAGGAAGCTGAACTTGCTGGTAGAATAAGGTGAACAGGAGTCCGTCTGCAGGCTGGGCCCCTCTAAGCCAAAAACATGGGCTCCAAGGGCCAGGGAAAGAGGGTATATGAGGGCAGCAAAGTGCTACATGGCCTCCAGGTGATTCCCAAGTAGACTGGAAGCACTGAAGTGTTCTGCAGGAGGACAGTAGGGTGCGTTTCCCCTAGACTTCCTCAATAACGGAGCAGTTTTTGAAGCATGTGGCTCTTCACAAAGAAAGGAGATGCAAAGTGCAAAATTTCAGGGTTTGTGGCTACCCTTTCATTTCTTTGGAGTAAAATGCCTTCCAGTTGCACATTATAGAAGTTGAAGCAAAGATTAGGAACTGGATTCTATGAGTGAAGAGATTTCTGAGACTCTGCTGGTGCCCCCAAGTATCCCAAGGAGCTGCTTGTTCATCTGGAAAGCTTTAGCACCCTTAAAATAAAAAAGGAAAGATAGGAGAAGACCCAAAGGGTGCTGAACAGAAGCCTCAGACCAGCGAACGACAGGGATATAACATGTTGTTGTCCAATGCACAAGCAGAGGTTACACATACGTGATCTCTTTGGGGGAGGTTGAAAAAAAAAGCAGATTAGACAGGGTTATTCTTACAACACAGTGGTCTTCACCCATCTTCTTGGCAAGAGATCATTGACATCACCTCTTGTATAGTAACAGAGAAACGTGAAGACATTTACCAGTTCATACTCAAAGCTGAAGCAGCCGCTGACAGAGATGCAATAATAAAAATAAGCTTTATTTCTAAAAAAAAAAAAAAAAAAAAAAAAAGCAGCCGCCCCAGAGTTTCTTCACAGACTTTAGGCCTTTGGCAGCAAACCACCCAGCCGCAGCAGGACGATCGCCCTGCAGAGCGGAGACCCTGCAGGGCAGAGGAAACCCTGCAGTGCTTCGGGGGAAACGCGAGAGCAGCCGGCACAGGAAGGAAGCTCAAGATAACGCAGCTCCCTGCGAAGCGCAACTGCTTTTGCCACCGACAGCTCCGCTCTGAGCAGGGCAGGTTCAGCCACAATTGCAGGGCCTAGGAGAAACTGGGATATTTTGGACACGCCAGGGAGAGACAAATTGAATGGATAATGCACAGCAGGTCAAGAGGGAAGAGAAAAGAAAAATAAACAACTTTCCCTCCACACACACACATATACATAAACCAGAGCACCTGAACTGAATGGCAAAGGCCTCATGAGGCAAAAAAGAACCCTTCTACCTTGTGCGAACCTCTAGCCTACCTGCACTTGAACTATTATGCTGCACTTCACTCCTAGAAAAAAGTAAGATGAAAAAGAACAGCAGAAAATTTACCAAAGCATCATTCTTAATAACGTCACAAGGCCTCAACTACAAGCAAGTTTTTCAGCATCTCCCATTAAAAAAAAGAAAGAAAATTCACTAACAGGCAGTCCCCTACACCTCTAGACAGGAGAAATTCAAGTAAATATCTTACGAGTAGCAAATATAAAAATAAATAAAAATAAATTCCCTAAACAAAGAAATTAGGAATATAAGACTTGGGTTGACTTTGCCTTTACCTAGTAAAGCTCGTGGCAACCTCAGTAGTGCAGGACCAACCTTCTCATTCATTACCTTGGTCTGGGTGGGGAGGGGACAGAAAATCAGAGCACAACTTCTTAGCACTGAAAGGAGTATTATTACTGTGCTGCTCAGGGTACTGCAGCAGTCGCATCCGCTGGGTCTCTGCTATGTCAATGCTAGATGCCTACCTGAGGAGGTCCACTCCCCCAAGTTCTCAAAAAAATGCAGCTCTTAACTTTTCAGTAAATGTTTTCCACAGCTTCCTTTGCTAAACTGTTAAAATGATAGATCTTACTCCCAGGAAATATTACAAAGGAAAATTAAGGAGAAAAGATTTATAAATCATCTCTATTAGTAGGATGACTGTACAACTTCTCTTCAACAGTTGATGCCACTGCTTTCAAAGGACAGCCATCCAAATGCCAGAACTAAATTAGGAGCAATGGGCTTCTGCTTGGGAATATTCTAGCGGTGCCAACTACAGACTGAGATTTGAATTGAACTCCCATCTCCCCCGCTGCTACAGGGCAGCATGAAATGAGATATGCCTGAATTTAAGATTTATTTTTCCCCCAAAGCCTCCTGTCCCAAAGCCATAAGATTGCTACCTTCTGCAAACCACAGCTTGAGTCACAGGGATGTCACAGAGCCTGTTACAAAGACCAGACACTTTCCAGATCCAAATGAAATGAATCCATTCTCAGCATTTATAACCCGGGATTTAGTTTAAGCCATTCCTACAGCTTTAGCATTTCTTTCTATCTGTTTTGCTTCATGTTAGTTCAAGATAGGTTGTATTTGTGCTCATCTTCATAGCATTCCCCAAGGAGGCGAATGAGCTTGGAGCTCTGAATACAAGCGCAGCTGTCGATCACGTTTCCTCCCCAGCAGATGTGATGCCAGCTCCTTGCAGGGCTGCAGAGCCGGCCAGCTCACGGGGATGTCACCTCAGCCGACAGCAGTGACGGATGGTGCTGCTCCTCACCCACCTCCGGCCTGCCAGCTGCCTCGGAAGTCACACGCACGCTGATCCGTGAGGCTTCCCAATGAAAACCTCTTCCTCATTCCTCTGCTGCTCTTCTCCCACAAAGAGACCCCTGCAAGGCTGTTTAAAATCTGTTTGCATCATTTGCACAGTGCACTGAAAAAGGTAGCACTGGAGAGTGGGTGACTAACCATGAAATACTATTGTCCACAATTACGTAAGCAGGAGATTTCAGTTCATGATTAGGAGACTGCTAGGAATACACAAGTCTGAGGGGAGACTATAGATCTTTCAGTGCTAAATAAGTATCTATGTTATCATGAAATAAACACACCTATGCACGCCTGCAACAATTGCTGCTGAAGTTGCAGGTAGGCAGACTATCATTTTCACTGTATGTGCCCTACTAACCAGGGAGAAGGTTATTCCTATCCATTTGGGGGGATGAATAAATTGGTCCTTTATTTGGCTTTCATTTTGTTACATTTCTGAGACTTCGTGCCCCTAGAAAGTAAGTTTCCAGCAAAGCCCCCATCTGTATCAGCTTGTTGCACCGTAACTGCAGTTCTCGTGCGAGGACGTGAGGCGTCACGGGGTCGGTATCCCGAGCCCCGAGCGAGGCTGCGGCACCACGCGCCGCTCGTGCTGCAGTGTTTCATTAGCAGTTTCCTCATGCTCTCCCGCTCGGCGCCTTCGCTGGGGCTTGCCAGGCAGGCAGCACCACCACCTTGCCGAGGCCGTCAGCACTGCAGCACCTTCCTGCCGCCGCACGCCCCGCCAGGGCTTCTACACGCACTTTCAAGCAGGAGGCTGCACTTCAGCAGCAGCAGGAGCAGGTGCTCTTGCGTCTCCTGGTGTCAGGAACCCCTGGGGCAGCAACAGGCAGCAGCAGCACCGCTGTGGTCAGGCCCGGCCATGGCACAAGGGCACTTCAGCCCCTGCCTGCATCCCTGCTCTTCCCCACTCCTCCCTGCCTTGCAGTCCTATGTGCGTGCTCAGCATCTTTCAGCACCAAAAAGCCCCGACTGTGAAGGCTGGGGGGCATAGGCAAGGGGCATCAAGAGATGCTGGCTCTCTACCAACTCTCTTAAAATATCTTCACCCTCTCAGTGCTCAACATCTAAATAGAGATAAAGTCAGAATCATCCATTTTACCCAGGGGAAACTGAGGCACAGAGAGTAACTTAGCCAACATGCATGGGAAATCTCAACAGGATGAGTTTTCCCCTCCCAAATCATTTTGAACTATCCAGCCTGGGCTCCCCTCTGCCTGTCCCCTTAAGCCCAGGACCTTCCTCCACCTCATGCTGCTGAGCTGACTCATGGTCCCCATGGCAGGGCAATGGCCTCCTCGGAGCAGGAAAGCCAAACTCCGCTCCTGGCTGCCCTAATCTCCCCTCCCTCTCAAGAGGGGGAATTACAAGTATTGTGCACTAGCTCATGTAAAAAGCCAAGGCTTTAAACTGGTTATTTGGGGATTTCTCAGCACTGCAGCCACCATGGAGAACGCAGCGCCCTGCCAGAGCAAGCCAGCGCTTAGGCAGGCAGTCCTAGCAGTGTGGAAGGGGGGCTGTCTGCACCAGGCTGCAGACACCGCAGGCAAACCGTGAAGTCAGCATCCCCAAGGAGCACAGAGGTGCCACAGCGACTCCTGTTGCTGCCCCTTTTCCTGGGGAAGCCTGCTCACCTGATTCATTTCAGATGCAGGCTTTTAAGCACACAGACAGGAGGCAACAGAAAAGAGAAGCTGACATTCACATGCATGCTCTGTATGCGGTTATCTTTGCTCCTTTTAGCATATTCTGCATGCAGCCCAGGCAATTAAATAGCTGCACAGGCTGCCAATTGCTGAAAAGGAACAAGACGAGCTCAGTTAATAACATCATAGCCACCGGTACAGTCAGTGTGACGCCAGCTGGTGAATATGCATGGGGAGGGGAGCGCCAACAACACACTGGGGTGTTTCTGCAGCCGGGCAGTGAACGGTCGGTTCTATTTTTACCGGCCTCGGGGGCTGCGGCTCGGCCCATTGAGCGTCTCGCACGCGTCGCGGAGACGTCGACGTGACGCCGCTCGGGGCGCATGCTGCCAAGGCCGGCCCCGCATCACCGGGGGCTGCGGGGCTCCCGTCTTCCCGAGCGAGGGGCGAGGAAGCCGGGGCCGGATTCAGCATCTGGAAAATTCCTGCAGCCTCCCGCGCCGGCGGCCAGGATGAGTCATGAGCGGTTGCCCGGGCAACTTCTCTTCTCCTCCTGCCGCTGCGGATGGGTTTGTGGGAGCCAAGGTCCCGCGCGGAGAGGTCGGCACCGCAGGGGTGGTGCCGCCAGCCCGCGGGAGCGCCCCACAATCCAGCCGCGTTGGCATCCTCAGGGTGTCCACCGAGCGCCGTAAGGAAGGGAAGAAGAAAGGGCAAGAGGGATGGGGGAACGGATAGCACTCTTTTATCCAGCCTGCGTACCAAACGCACAACAGGATTTGTTAGCAAAAAAACATGTTACCTTATCACTAAGCAACATCTATAAGTAAAATAAATAAATAAATAAATAATACCTCAGCCTATACATTAACCTAAGATGACCAATGCCGCGTCAGATACCTGCGTTTTAAACCTGCATGCCTGGCTGCCTGCGCACAAGGGCGGTGCTGACCTAGCATTTAGGGTAACAAACCTAAGCAAGCCACTGCAGCTCAGAAAAGTGCCACTCAGCACCTTTCAACCACAGAGATATAGCTGGAAAGAGCCAAAGTGCTGTTGCTAAGCGATACGAAAATCCTGGAACACCCAAAATGCACCGTCTCCATCAACCTGCTGAGGTAAATGCACAGGATGCCAAAGTACTTCTGACAAGACAAGATTGGGTGCTTGCTAACTCTATACATGGGTATCTTTGATCTCATTAAATGCTCTTCATAAAGCTGTGATGTCCAATATCATCCATTTTCATCCCCTCATTTTCACATCATGAATTTACTAACTTACCCTGCCAAAGGCAGCTTAAATGGCTGCTGGTAGGGTCTGACCCCGACAGTGGACCAAACAGCACAGACACCCACTTGCCTGGAATTAGCTAGGGTAGGACTAAGCTACAGACTAGGGAATCGTGAAAGTAAGATGGGGAAGAGGTCAGCAAGGGCAGCATCTGTGCTGCGGGCAAAGGAATGAAGCTGATGTTTGCCACACTAATTTATCATCTTGTTCCTCAGCTGTTTGCATGCTCCAGCAGCAGGCACTTCGGAGCAGAGCATTTACCCTTGGACCTCCCATGTAAATCTCATTTCAGTTCCCCATTTTACGTCTGCCGGAGTCTTAAATGCATTTGGCATCTGTTACTCTCTGGGGCCCTCCACAGACAGAGGCAAGGGCACTGGCGCCGTGGTCCTTCTGTCCAGGAACTTGTCTGTTTGACTTGGAGGTTCCCCTGAGAGGCTCAAGAAATCACACAAGCACACGAAGACCCAAACTGCTCCAAAACTGCCAGACCCATCAGACTTTCCCCCAAACCTGTAGTCTGCAGCAAGAACAACTTCACTGTATTCAAACGTGAGCAAGTCTCTGGGAACAGCAATTGGCTCAGCAGACCAACTTAAGCAGACAGCTTCAGGGCTATTTGGTGGCCACTAAAGCACAAAGGCTATTTTTTAAGTCTCCAGAGCAGTAGATGGGTCTGTCTTCAGTGGGAGGCAGTTTGCTCTGCATTTATCTTCCAAACCAATCTTGACCTTCAACATTGCAGGCATTTTTCTTGGGCTGTGAAAGGATGGAGTGGGCGGACTGTTTTTCCTATGCTCCTGCTCTTCACCAGTGGATATCACCATTCAAGAACAAGTTCACATCTCATTTAACTCCAAGTTAGTTTTTGTGCACAGAGAGCCCACAGCTTCAGAAGATTCTTTGCTAGATTATTTATTTCAAAAAAGTTTTGACCCCTGTAAAGTCTAAACAACTACCTTGCTATCCCCTAACTGCTGCAATGGTAGCATAACAGCACTCTCTTTCCTTCTTCACTATCCAGTAACGTTATGAAGACTGCCAAACAGCAGCAAGAATATGCTGACTTTTTTTGTGTTCATCAAAACGCTTTCAGCAAAGTTGCCCAGCTCCTACTATACCACAGATCAGGGAAGCTTTCGGAGCAATCAGCCTGCTCTGTGGCATTCTCCTCCAGCCAAAGTCCATGCTAGCATTTAACCAGAAACCGTGGAGCTGCCAAGCAAGAGCATAAGGAGCACACTCCTGGGAGCCAAGAAAAGTGTGCTACTTTCCCCAGACCTGTAAGAAGACACAGCCTGAGTCTGTCTTGTTGAGCAAGCAGGGAAGCTGAAAAACTTGGTCTCATAATGGTCCTGTCAACCAAAGACAGAGGGCAGCTGCAGGTCTGGAGGGGTGAACCTGTAAAAAAAGAGGTTGCAACATGAAAACATATCCAGACCCTCAAGCTGGGCAGCCACCAGAGGGTGGGTCCTGCTGTCTGGGCAGCAGCCCCATGAGTAACCCAGCAAACAGGCCCCAGCTCAAGGAAAGGAGCAGGTGGGTCTGGAAAACTTCCAGGGATGGAGCCTGCACAGCCCCACCAGGCAACTGGCTCCACCACTTCACTGTCCTCAGGGGGTAAGGCTTGTCTTCAATGCAGCCTGAACCTCTTGTTTTTTTCATCCAAGTGGAAAACCAGCAAACTGTCTGAAAGAACCAAAAGCCACTTTAAGTCTCCTGGGTGAAATCTTCCCTGCAGGAAACAGTAATTTCCACAGTCCAGTGGGCTCCTTACCAGGGGCTTCCACAAGGATGCAAAGGGCACTGGTTAGCTATGTGCAAATACAGCTTGTTCACTCTTCTAGGATGGGGAGGAAGATTCCAGGTGAATCCGAGCAGGAGGCATTTCTTAAATCACATCTGGAACTTTTTGCTAAGTCTGCCAATAAGAAGATAAGGGAAAGCCTGCAAGCTTTGCCTGCTCTCATGCTCACTTTCCACTTGGATCACTAGAGAGCCCAAAACCCTTGCAGCCTCCATTAGGCCTCCTGTAGCCCTGGGAGCCACCCCATCTCCAGCAGCTCCAAAGGTGAGGAGCAGAGCGCCAGCACCTCGGCCAAGAAGGGCATCTCTCTGCCTCATGCCCCTCAGGCAGGTCATGCCGCCTGCCAACCCTATGCTGCAACAGCAGCTCCCAGCCCAGGTTAATCGTGTCACACAGCAGCACTGCAGGGGAAAGCCCCGCACGCACAGGACAGTGCTGCTGTGTTGCCACAGCATCAGTTTTTGGGATCTCGCACCACCTTGGCCACCAGGAGCCCCCCCGAATGCCGCTGCCTTCTGCAGCGCACGCGGGCCGGGACGCGGCTGCCTCGCAAGCTCACGAGCTGAACCAGCACTGCCAAAATGCAGATCGGCAGCATGAGAGAAATCAGCATCAGTTCTGAGGAGGAGCCTGTTTCCATTAAGAACCGTGTTTACAGACACAGACAAGGAGGGAGGAAGGCAGAAAAGCAGTTTTTAAGCAGTAACTGAGAACTAAAGCAAGACTGAATGCCCAAGCACAGCACATTTCCTGCTCAGCCTGTTTGCCTGCATTGCAGATCTGATGTAGTGCAGCTCTGCACATGGAGCAGCCAGCAAACTGCTCCCACAGCCCAGCACACCAGCTCCCTTCAGACTAGCAAGAGCTTTGACATAATATAGCCAAAAGTTTTTCCTTGTATGTTCCTTCATTCTCCTCTCAGTTTCCTGAGTTCACTAGTGCTAGGAAGGATATGGCCCTCTTTAGTAATCATGCTCTCTAAAAACCCAGGGGGGAAAACAGGATCACAGTCTCTTTCCTGCGTGAGGGATACTGCAAGCTGGCCATAACCATAAAACAGAGATCCTTACAGCACAGTTTCCACAAGCCAAAATGGACACTGCATGTCTCAAAAAACCTCTTCATTTGCTTAGGAAAGATGAAAGAATATGAAAAAAAATCCAAATAGTCAGCCCATCCCTCAGCTGAGCTTTATCAACTGCTCTGGCATACGTAGTGCCCCACACAGCCACAACTTCCAGCCAACATACTAGCCAAGGGGTGGTCACATTTTGGTTTCCCAGATCCAATACAGATAAGGTTCCCCTCTTTCTTAAGACCCTCCCAAAATTGTTTCCAAGTTCTCCAAGATGAAAGATAATAAGATTGACTTATATTTTGACATTATTTTATGCATTTAATGTACCAGTTCTCATGGACTACAGGGCAGCAGCCAGCCCCCCTGCACTCAGCAGGACAGCCACCAGGAAGAGATACACTTATACTCTCCCAAGAAACACTAATCCAGCAGCCTATTAGCAGCTAAGTCATGCTGCTCTCCCATTTTCCCCATTTTCTGTGCTTCTTCCCGGGACACTTGTATACCCCAGCGCTTGCTATTCTTAGTGACTGCTCAAGAACAAGTCTACCAAGCAGAATACATTATCCCATCACCAGAATCTGTCACTTCACACAACAAATTCCCTGAAATTGCATAAATTATGCCCTTGATTGGCACGTCAGGGCTTCACTGCTGGTAATTTTTCATGCCACATTGTTAACTCTTTGATGTGACAGTGAACCTGAACAGCATACCAAAATCTAACCCTGGCATTGGGAAAAGGGAGGCATGCACTGACCCTTCTCCCAGCATAGTACCAGAACCTGCATACTTGCAGCCACCTCTTACAGCCACCAATGAGTCTACCCTTTTTGTTCCATTTACTACTTTGGTTTATCTGAAAAATAAATCAAGTGGCAATAAACCCCACTCTGGAGAGACTTCTGTTTATTAACCAGTGGGTCTAAAATCAGTCATTTGGGGCATCTTATCTGATTACTGTGTTGAAAGAAACAGCAAGTATTAATCTTCCCAATTCATCTTCCTCCCCGCATTTGCAACACTCCCTGTGTCACGTCTCTTCCACCATGAGGCAAGGAATCTAAAGCCCTTCAAGCAGAAATTGTTATGAGAAAGCCCAGAAGAGAATGCACCCAAGGACATGTTTTCGCTGTTGTCAACGGAAAATACAGTCAAAACAGCAGATGTTTCTGGGACATCATGAGAGGATATGGACAAAACAGCAAAGACTGGTTGAAGACAAAGATAAGGGTCACCGTATCTTCAAGGAACTGTCTGGGGAACTGGGCAGTAGGACCAAAACAGGGCCTTGGAGCCAGAATGGGGCCACATGTGGAAGAGAGTTCGGGGTGGTCATCAAGTGGGCACAGCAAGACGACCACCAGGGGGTCTCAAAAGCCCACCAGAGATAACCAAAGGGACAGAGGGCACACGCGCATGAGCGTGGGGTGTAGATAACTAGTTCTGGGAAATAGAAAGAATTGGTATGATCATTCCTAGAGCTTAATGCATATGTAGATAACAGAGAAATGAAAGTTTTAGTAAGCGCACCTTAGGGTGTGCATGATAGGAGGAGCTATCCTCCGTGCACCCAGCACTGCAATAAAGTGAATGCCTGCTTCTTAATACTACATCAGTGTTAAGAGGTTTATTCCCAGTTTTTGGTGACAAAATGAGCCCGCACCTCTGCCCAATCTTGTTGCACGTGTTTTTCTCCACTTTTCTTTCTAGCTCTGCTATATCGTTGCTGAGACAGAGAAGGGCCTTTGCCCTTTCTTGCTGTCTTTCTCCATATTTTGTCTAGCTCTGCTTATTGTTTTAGAGGCAGAGCTACTGGAACCATATTCCAGAGGTGGACTGCACTTTTCATTTATACTGCAGCAGAATGGATTTTTTTAGTAACTGCTCTTTTTCTAGTAGCTCCTGACTTTAATTGTTGTGCACTAAGCCAGACATCATCTATGATATACCTACAAGGACACCAAGATCTTTCTTAAATGGTCGTAGGTAAATTATAGCTCATCCTTGTGCACATATAATAGGCATTGCTTTTCCCCCATGCAGAGGCATTAATCACTTCACATTTATCAGCTTCCACAAGCAGCGTTATCGCGCATAACAGACCCAGATCAACAACGCAGACGGTGCTGCTGTGGGAGTGCCACCAAGGCCCAGTACACTTGCTCCTCCAGCTAATGGAAAGTGCCAGACACTGATGTCATCTCTGAGCCCCGCTGGACCGTGCGTGACCTACTGAGCTTGTTTTATCCCTTCCACCCCATTTGTTCCCTGTGCAGGGACTGGGTGATTTACGAGATGCTCCTTTCACGAGCGCGCTGCAGGGAACGCGTACGGTGTCACTCTCCCTCTGCAGGGCTACACATGGAGAAAAATAAAATAAACAAGCAGAAAAAGATAAACATCCTTCTAACCCACAGCCTCAAGGGGTTTAGTCATTCTGCAGCTTTGGAGTCAAACACAGTTAAGTCTCTGGTGGAAAAAATACAATATATGTCACAAAATGTAGCTTGAGGTAGAGTACAACAGCTATGAAGCTCCCCTTCCCCCAGCAGTAAGTGCAAAACACATACAGATGCTTTAAAAAAGCATATTTCAGCTGTCAGATTCACTGTGCATCCTTACAAAGCTTTTTTTTTTCCCTCCTCCCCTTGCATCTTTCAGCTCTGTCATCAAGAAGATATTCCTTCAGCCGTGTGAGTCATTTAGTAGCCATCTAACACCATCTGCTGGATAAGGGAAGAGGAAAGAACAAGAATAAAAATCACACCAGCAATTTGCTGCCAGGCAGGAGGGAAGCAAAGCATAGAGGGGCTTGCAGACTGTATTTGACTGGGGTAGCCTCCCCACGTTTCTGGGGGGTTATTATCTTTCCCCTGCTCTAGGCTGCTCTTGGATTTAGCAGAAAACATGCACACACACGCCCCACACAGTCACAGACCAGAAGTTTTCTGCTCTGAGTTGTGCAAACCATACTGGGGGCTGCAGTAGATAATTATGCTTCAAAGCTACCGCTTAACTGCAAAGCGGCTAAGCCCCATCCTGATTAAATAAAACACTACCAAAAAAGGTACCCTGAAAACAAGCCTTCTGCAAAGGCAAAAACACAGCTCCAGAGGGAGCCAGGTTTCTGCCCTAAGGCAGCCCTGCAGCAGGAGCAGCCGTCGGATGCAGGCAGCCCGCGCGGGCAGGAGCTCCGTCGCGCGCCCGGCCCCGAGCCCACGCAGCAGCGATCGACGTTGCGCAGGCCAGGGCACTCGTCACCTCACCGCGCTGGAAACAAGCGCTTCTCTGAGACTGGCAATGAGATTTTAACATCCAGTTAGGCAGCAGACAGGGCTGCTGACCTGTGGGATGCAAGATGTTTTTTAATGGCTTATTTATGGCGAGGGACCATAACCCCTTTCCTGTTTATTCAGGTCCTAGGAAACACATCATCCAGCTCCTCGCAATGCTGGGTGCAGGGACTAAACTTACGCTTATTGACCACCATAGGCCTGTCTGAAAAAAAAGCACACCAAAAAACACACACACACACACAACCACACACACCACAGTGGATGTTCCGTTTCCCACTGCTCCAGTCTTTCTCTCACCAATTATTTTTCTCCTAGTATCTTGAAATTAGGAATGAAACACATGTTTAAAGGTTTAGACATCTGCACAAGGTCCTGATATAATCAGCCAAGCCATGAAAGGATGAAGGATTATCTTTATGGAATCCTTATCCTAAGGGAGTCGGGAAAAATAACTGCCAGGATTTTACCCTGATACCCAACAAGGCATCTCCTCCCTTATTCAAGGATTTCCTCTGCTCAAGGATTTCTGGGACCTCCTCTATTTTAGGGAAGCCAATTTCCCAGCATTAACAAGTCCCTGGTTCCCTTGTGTTGAGTGATATCAGGAGCCCACACAGCAACCCCACGGAAGCAGGAGTATAAAACACACTCCTGGAAGTCCCTTCCAACTCAATTTCCTAGCTTGCTTGTCTACTTATATCAACCCTTCCAACAGAAAAATTGAGAACACATACAGGCTCCAGGAACTAGAGCTCCTGCTATAAACAATGTCAAGGAAATCTGCTGTAGGTTATTTGAATCTTGGATTTAAATCAATCTGGACAAAGCATTTTATTTTATGCTGACAGAAGATACCAAAAGCAATGTGTCCCTGCTGGAGATTTGACTTTTCAAGAAGAAAATGGTTCAATTGAGGAACATATGTTAGAGAAATTGATTTTTTGGGGGGGTCTGGTTATTGCTTGTGCAGAGAGCAGCAACGACCTGAGGGCATCCAAACACATCAGCTGCAGAGAACATGACCACTTTTCTGTCTGCCAGCTACTGCTTTGAGAAGGGCTACCAACGCAGCTCACAGCCACACACAGACAAGGACCTTGTCCCAAGGCTAAAAATCCAATGAAAGTCTTGCAGGGTCCAGGAGGAAGGTACTCTGTGGTGGTTTACACCAGCTGAACTTCTGTCCGTTCAGCACCGTAGCCAGCCTTGCCCTGTGCCTGGACCCTTATTTTATACCCACTCCACATTCATTTCCCCCTTATTTAGGCTGTCACAGCTGTGCTCCAGTAACACTAGGTATGACATCCCACCATTCCCTGAGGAAGCATCCAAAGGGACCCAGAGCAAAAGAAATCTAGACATACAATATCCACAAACAAAGTCCAAACTGTCACATGAGGACACAAACAAGCAGAGTGAGAAAAACAGATTTTTTTTCTTTCTTGTTCTGTCTTTTCTTTCCTTCTGTCTCATTGTGAACAGGGAAAAAAATGATAATCTTTTGCAAGAAATTCATATGACTAAATGCTAGACCTGCCAGAACTGTATCTTATTGTACATGCTTATGCTTGAGTTAAAAAAAAAATCTGTTTGGAGTTTGGAGTTTGGAGAAATGAAAATAAACAGCTCAGTTTAATGAGCTCAGACCTTCAGAAGAGGTTTCTGGTGTTTAGCTTTTAAGTCATAAGTACTCTCAATTTCAAAAGTGAAAGCCATTTTGATTTAATGTACTAGAATTCAACCACCATTGTGAACTGTTTTTTTATACAAACCTTTGACCTTTCCAAAAGGATTTTAAACCAGCACAGTTAACCTGCCTCACAAAAAGCTGTTTTTTTGTTTTTTTTTTTAAGCAAGACCTACATGCTTGCATAGCCCTTAAAGGAAACAAAATTGCTTTACCATAAGATGGGTATAGATATATAGCATATGTGCACTTTATAACAATATCACATACTTTCAGAATATACTAGTATAAGCTCCTTTAAATGGAGTCAGTTGAGCCTACGCTATGGGAGATTCAACTGTATAACATACGGCTAAAATACAAATACTGATAAATATTATTAATTGTTATCATGCTAATTTTACTGTTATACAAATAAATAGTTTTTTTAAAAAAGAGTGGAAGAGCTAAGAATCTAGAACCGCCTTAAGGACAGTAGTTCACTTGTGTGTTCACTGTGTATTCACTGAGTGTCTGGTATTAAATCTCAGCAAACAGTAGAAATTAAGTGTAAACTGCACAAACATTTTTCCAGTAGCGCAGCAATCCAGATTCCTCTGAGTTTTTCAGCTGTTGTTAGCTTTAAAGGCTACCAATCTTTATTCCCCTGTTTCTGCATTTGCTAAATTCCAGTCAAAAGAGAGGTCAGAGAATTGACGTTTCATGGAAGAAAAGGTCACAAAAACAAGAGAAAATGGAATTACTGGCAATCGGGCCTGGTTTTCTGGACACTACTGAGTATATTTTGCAGATTCAGAAGATGCGACACAGCTTTCTTGGACAGTTGAGATTGTGGGAACTGAACCGGCTCTTGGAAAACTGTGGTCTGCTAAGGAAATTTGTGATTGTACCAATGGTTTGTTGAGTCCCAACACAGAAGCAAACAGTTTCTGCTTACTTTGCAAAGCAAATGGCATTTCAGACTCAAACAATGATCCATATTTGCAAAAAGGATTCATGATCACAAACTCTGGGTACCACAGGAACATGAGATGCCAGGTAGTCAGACCCAGGTCTCAGTCCAGGGCCCCAAAATAGGACTGTCAAAGTGGTGTGAAGATCCCACACTGCGAGAGAAAAAGAAAGAAGAAAGAATGAACCAACATAGGTGACAAAGTATTCCTCACCTGCAGTATACGATCATACTCCTGGAGAAGAGGACATACAAGCATTTCATTAAGAAAAGAAATCTTACAAAAATAAAAGACCAACACACTCGTGACGAGTGTGGCTTACAGTGGGACTTGGACAAGCCACCTCTCCGGCAGGACAACAGAGGTGGCTGCCACGCAGGTTGGCTGGTAGCAGCGGTGGTTTCCTGAGTTGCGTCAGGATTTGCGCTGAGGTAAAACTCATGAGCACAAGTGACTGAGGTGAGCAAGGCCACGATGTGGGAGCCAGGGGGAGCAGGGAAAGCAAGACGCTCCCGGCCGTGATGCTGGAGCACTGCAGAGCGGCATTGGCAAAAACGGGGTTCACAAGTAGATGTGCTGTTGTCCACAGCACATTTCGGGAACCAAGCCATGGCATTTGCGTTTGTCCTGTTTGCTACAGACCTGGTTGATCCGTGCCACGTGGCAGGGCGTTACTTCCCCGCATGCCACGTGTCTAGTCAAACAGCCTTCCTTTTCAAAGTGCCGCCGTGTCTCTGAATCGACGCGTACTAGGAAAATATGGGCAGTCATCCCAGCACATCTCCGGAGGCAGCAGGCAGGACTTCCTCACATAACAGTCTCCCCTAAGGTGTGAAAGCCAGAGGTGGTCAGTGATGGTTCACCCTCTCCTCGCGGGCCGCCAACAGCATGTGGGGCATCAGCCCCCCTCCTCCCTCATTACTGCCACTCGCAGCCTTCGCTTGTGCCCTGCAAGGAAGGCAAAGAGGTACCGGGCACTTGAGAAGGTGAAGCACAGTAGGTACCTGTTTGCTGGTATCTTGGTGGGACAAGGACACTAAGATGGCCTAACACATCCACACAGCAAACCAGCTGTCATAACCTAAATACGGAAGTTAATAGAAATCAGTCTTCTGGTAGGCTTAAAATGATGAGCCCACATCCAGACTCGGGTTCTCAAAATTCAGGAGAAAGGCCTGAAGTGCCTGGGTATCTTAACTGGAGGACAGGGCTGGTCAAATCAGCAGCTTACAGGAGCTCAGATGTAGTTCAAATATTCACAGCAGCTGTGGTCGTGGCCAGCACACAGGCCTCTGCCAGCACCTCAAATAGCTGTCTAATCTCTGAGGGGAATAATGGCCAGGAAAACAAAACTCCGAGGGAAGAGCTAGAAGGAAAAGATGCCTGTTGTGGGCTCAGCCGGCGCTTCCCTCAGCGGGTCAGCATCCCGCGCCCCGAGCTGCTGCCGCGGTCCCACGTGCGCAGCGTTACTTATGTTACGAGCGGAGAGGCGGCCTCTGCCTGTCCCCAGCCGGCCTCCGCGTCTTCTGCGCCCAGCGGCGCTGTCGAGGCGTCCTGGAGCCACCCACGAGAGCGGGGCTGCTGGCTGAGCAGCGAAGGGGGTCCCTTCCCACCGGGCTCCTGCAGAGATGCCCAGGGTGGCACTGCGATCCCCTGCCTCGTGACACGAGGCTCTGCGGCCACCAGATCTGCCCTGGGCACGAGCCCAGCTTCAGAGACAACTTGACTTTAGTTTTCCTTTCATTCCTATTTCGTGTTTTACTACTTCTTTTCTTTTTGTGTTTATGTGTAGTCTGGTCTCACAACGCGCTGTCTCACAAACCACGTAGCAACTGTGCATTTATTAGCTGTACGCATTAATGCATATGAATGCAGAAATGTAAAACAAACAGAGTATTTGTGTGATTACACGAAGATCACAGAGGGGCATGCTGCCAGGCCCTTGCCATCTCGGCATCCCCACTAGAAACACGATGGAAATACGACCGTTGTGGCTCCCTTGTCCCTTACTTCCCATGTCTCTGGGCTTTCTGGCTCAGTGATAATAAAACCTGCTTTATTTCATGGTCCAAGAGACTCAGCAAAAGCCCGTTAATTTGAACTAATATTAATGTCAGGTAGCACATTTACCCTGGAGACCTGAGAGCAGCTCCCGCTTCTCCGATTTGTGGCTCTATTTCTCTTGCAGGCAATCAAGAAATGACTACATATACAATATTGCCAAAATATGCAAAAACTGGCCTTTCGTCTGATACCTTGCTGCAGTTTCAGCTATTGTTTATAATGACTGGTGAAATACAGAGGGAGAAACAATTATTCTATGATGTTAATTGCAAGCATAGTGCTAAGATGGATCAAAGGGCCTTGCTGCTTCCTTCTGACCCTTTTTTTATCCCCTCAATCCTACAGATTTACCAGAAAAAACTAATTGGAGTCTCTCCTAGCTTATTTATTTGCAAAATAAAAATGTAGTCTATGTAACTTCATATAATCAACACTTCACTACAGAAATGCAGTCTCTGGGAACACTAACAAATTAGCTGACAGACTCATTAACTGTGAGAAAAGCATAGCAAACCTTGGAGCACTTGCTTGTCTTTTTGTTACTGTTGTTGTTTAGCGTCTATAACCATCTTGATCTGTGGTGTGCATGGAGAGCTGAACACCAGGAGAGGGTAGCATAAGTTAGTTAATAAACCTCATCTGTAAAGCAGAGTTATTTTTGAGAGAAACACCTGCTTAAGTTTCTGGCTGCAAGGCAGAGAAAGACAATATAGAGAAACTTGCCACTGAGCTAGTGCCAGAACTGGGAGAGGATGATTTGAAGCCGAACTGGCACGGACTGGCTTGGTAACAAGCCACAGCGCTTCTCACCCTCCGCTCGTAACTCCCGTCTGCCCAGGCCCTCTGTCAGCGCGAGCTGTGCACCTGAGACAACACCGCGGCTCTGCCCTGCGTGCCCGCGGCGCACACCAGTAAAACCAGCAGCCTTCCTGAGCGCACCCCGGCACCTCAGCTTGCTGCAGCAACCGAGAGGCAGGTGCGGGAGACGAGGAAGGCCTGTCCCACCAGCCCCCACCAGACAGGAAAGGGAGAACCACAGCGAAATGCAGGCTGGGGCTCAGCCGGGCACAGGGGAAGCTGCATGTGTGGTTTCAGGATTGCTCTTGCTTCCTTCAGCCTGGGATTAGCAGTGTATAGCAAGCCCATAAGCTGGGTTTTGCCAGGGAAAGAACTTGCTGGGGTAGTCTGAGAGCAAGAGCAGAAGGAAGGTCTGCAGAGGGCTGGGTAGCGAATTGCTTCTGTCTTACAGGAGTGGTTAGATATCCCAGCCAGGAGCAGCTTCCATTAGGCTAGAGGTGGTGCATGTACCTAGGAAAGCAAAAACTGTCACCTGAGGGAAAAAAAAAAAAAAAGAAAAAGCACAGACAGGCAAATGCTCAACATCACAAAACCAGGCACTGACGGAGAAAATTCTTGTCCTGTCCACTTGCTTCTGGCTGAGCTACTTTTGATTGCTTCAGAGGCAGCTAGTTGTGCACATTTACATTTTGGAAAGGCAGTCACTGCACCATAATAACCCAATAAAGTGTATTTTATTTGTACTCTATACCCAAAGCAAAGTGGAAATAGCAACCTGAATATCTTTTTGTTATTCTTTTCCCTCCACCCCTATATAACACATATACAGTAAAACACCAAAGCTTTCAATTTCCAAGACCTTTGTATGAGACTATAAATGCTGTTCTAGATGCCCTTCACCTGCTGCAGAGCTACAATGCAGCCACTTTCTCAGCTGGAGTGTATCTGCTGTACAGCACAGAGAGTACCTGGGAGCTGCAGGAGGGAAGGGGACAAAGAACACTATAGGCAGGCGGCATGTGGGTGGCAATTTTATCCCCTGAAGAAATTAGTTTCAGGTATACTGGGAACCTCTGTGGCAAATTCTGTATTTTTGCATGTCTTTAAATCAGTGCTGTCCCTTTAAACTGTGTATGGGGAACTTGCTTACAAGTTCCCTGGACTTGGCCTTTAGTAACAGAAAGTACTCTTTAAATAAACACACATAAATATCCAGCTGCCATGTCTGCTTCAGTGAGACTCCTGTATCTGACCATTTTTGACATGATTTAGAAGCAAAGCTAACTCTTAAGATCCTTTCTGGTCATAATCCTGAATGATGCAGAAAGGCTGCATTGATTAATTGGCTCCTCTAACATTTCCTGCCTTTGCATTATGCACCTTGGCTTCTCTGGCACTCAAGAGGTTCGTTATGGAAAGTAATGCCTGATGAAGTCAGCTTTCTGCACGCACATATCCCTGCTCGGAGCTGCGAGGCTAAGGGCTCCGTTGCTGCTCGCATCGGTCTTGCTTGGCTTGGCACTTGACTTGGCCTGTCCATTAAAAGGAATTTGAGGATGTCCATGCAGAGTCAGCTAGTCTGGCGAGAACGGTTTCCCCTTGGGTTTCCACACTGCCGGACACTGTTCCCTGCAGAGGGATTTGGACTGATGAAGATGCAGTGGGTAAGGGGACATTACCCCTCAGGAACATGCTTGAAGAGCTGCTGTTCACCTCATTCCCCGGGTTGGCAACATTTACACCACTGTTGCTCACCGTCCACAGGCACGGGTAATGGCTGGAGAAAAAACAGCAACAACAAAAAAAAAGCAGTAGAAAATGAATGTTTTTTTAAAAAACATTTTTTCCCATCTGAAAATTTACTCTGGTACAGTCAAGTACGTTATCTGGTAAAAGACTGCAATCTGAAACAGGTGGATGAGCTGGATGAGCTGTGGACATCTTAACTGAAAAAACACCAAGGACAGACAGACCTACTGAAGAGAGTCACAAAGAGAAATGTTTAGATAAATAAATGCAAGTTTTAAGATTTTTTTTTTCTGCAAATGTTTACATTTCAGATAATTTCAACAGGCTTTTCTAGTACCCAAATTAGAGAAGCAATGCATGCATTTATTTTAGGAGGAAAGAGGGAGCATATTTGTGAACTAGTTGGACCTAAAATGTCTGTATTTCAGCCCCTCCCAGAACTGTTTGCTGCTCTGTTAACAATATGCCTGTAATGGATGATGAATTAGACTACATTACATCCCTGCATATGGATAAGATTCTTATTTCATACAAGAGACTAGTGAGAAGCACAGAGCTAAAAAAATATTCTGGCTTTAAAATGTCCACTAATTTTAGATACCAGAGTTCTTTGTGGCTACCCCAAGATCCTGATTCTTAAAAGTGCTGTTGAGAAGCTGCAGCAGCAAATGATTATCTTCTTTGAAAGATCAGTCTAGGAATCTCAGATTCGGCCCTTGGGACACATTAAATTACAGATGTTTATTAAAGCTTGGGAAAAACATCTGAATCTCAAGGGCAGGTGCAGCTCAGATGTGAATGGGTGCAGAGACCTCTCGCCCCCTCATCCACGTGAGGCTATGAAAGAAGGGCCTAGTTCTGCACTGGATTACTTGGCATCAATGCAAGTGGAACACGGGGTTGCAAATGGGGAGATGCCTAAGCAGGTGTCCTCACCCTTTCAATCTCCTTGTGCTGCTGCATCTTGGCCACGGCTCTCTGCCTCTGCTGCATGGGACCGAGAAGCTCAAGAGAAACTGAGTCACTGTGTAAAGCATACAGGAGTTTTCTGTGCTGTGACAGGGCAGGTAGGGACCACGGCTAGACACAAGGGCTTACATTTCTCTAACCTCACCTGCAAACCTACATCTGAGTGAAATCACTCTGTCAATGAAATTAGGATTTTTTGTGGCTATTCCTGTTTGCGATAGCTTTCAGTATTAGATAACTCTCTATTTTCAGGCCAGGCATCCTATTTCTTATTTCTACAATAGATTGCCATTCGTTTCCTTTTCCTTAAATCAAGTTCTTATTGCACCATTTAGCAGTATTGAGGAATTCATTTTTTATTCCTAAAAAGTCACTTACTACTATCCTAATCATTTTCCAGAGCACAGTTTTGATGAGGCATCCAATATGCAGCAAGTGCAGTATGCATATTAATAAACATGATAAGAAAAGCTAAAACTACCGTAGTCAAACTGACCTCTGCAGAAGTATTACTTATAAAGATCTCTGGAAGGCTTCCTATCTTGAGATACTCCATACAGGAGAGCAGAGTGAAGGGAAGTCAGCAAGTGGATGTTCATACAAATAACTAATATTTTCATAAGGCTTCACATTTTTTAAAACACAGATGAGTGTTACTAGCAAGCAAGCCCTTCAGGTAAACAGCTCCATCCTTATTTTACAGCTGGAAGTGACAAAGTGACCTGCCTAAGGAAGACTATGTACCAGGTCAATAGCAGGTACAGAATTAGTTACGAAATCAGTATTGTCATCAGGCTTTGTTCATGTCTACAAGCCTCACTCTCCCAATACCAGTAATTTTCCTGTAACCTTACCTGGGCCCAGGGCTGGCAGTTCCCTTGCTGTGAGTCACTGAGAGCAAATTTGCATGTGGAGAGGATGGCAAAGTCCAGCTGTCATGTCCTGGGAATACCTGAAGGTTATTGCTGGAGCTCTCCAACAGATTCACTTTGGGAAGAAATACAAATCATCAGTGACTATTGCAGAAACAGTGTCTTAGGACAAGAGAAAACAGGGAGGCCTGAGGAAGCAATCTTAGCTGCTGACAGCTTCCCTACCATAGGTAAAAGGACAAAATCCTCTTCTTTATTAAGAAGCAGCAAGGTGCCATTGTAATTTCACACATAGTATGTAAGAAGATACAGACATAAGCATTTTGGAAAAGCCCAACCAATAGTCTTTGATTAATAACAACTGACATATGACTGACAGCGTTTTGATACAGATTTCCTTATAGTTTGAGTTTAAAAATTTCTGTTAAATAGGATGTCTTACTAAATTATAATCGGAGAACAAATTACTCTTATCTTCTCTCTTTTTTTCCGGCCAATTTCCTCCTACCAAAGGAAAATCAGTCTCTGGAATTCCATACCCGGATGAGAGAATGGAGAGGGCTCAGGAGACATGCTAGCAATAGCAAAACCAGCATCATTCCAAGTCAGCTCCAACCATATTCCTAAGGAATGCTTTGACTTGAGGGACAACAGCTTCATGACATGACATTAGAAGCAGACGTGCAATGTTCTCATAATTTTGTATAATTGAGAGAGTAATTTAAGCAAGATCATTCACTCGCATTTATAGCCGATAGTTACAGTGCACCTATCCCTAGTACATATCTCTTTGCATCTTTCGTTTTCTGTGCTTGCTGCCTTAAACATACTGTGTGTGCAGAGCTCAGGGCAGACTGTTACCAAGAGGCTCACTGTGTTCCTTCCTAGCTTCAGCTCTTGCTTGGTTGGTTTTCTGCTTATGCTAACATAAAACAGGGTTGATGGCCTCTGTTCCTTGGAAGCAGAGAAAAATTACAGTGGTACCTGCGGGTGAGTGATTTCTCTGCATGTATGAAGGTGGGTACGGAGCAGCCCGATGTCCTCGGAGGGTTGAGTACCGCTCACAGCCATGGGGTGCATGTGGGGCTGGCAGAGGCAAGGGGCCAGGGTACTGATAGTTAGAGCTCCCCGATGGACCCATTGTGTCTACGTTGGAAATCAGCCAGCCTCCCACTTGGAGGAGAAAGAAAGAATAAGACTATTACAGCGCTGAAACAGTACAGTAAAGAAAAGTAATAAAGTAAAATAAAGAAAATAACCAGCTTTCCTTCCAAATCAGCTGTGCTTTGGAAATACCAGGCAGATTCCAAAATACAGGTTTAATGGAACATCTTACAAACAAACAAACAAAAAAAAAAACAAAAAATGGAAACAAACAATATTATAATGTCAAAAAAACAAGTGAACAAAATTCTGATCACCATGAAGATGAACAAAACCTCTGCTCCACCCTCTTCTTTCCAAGCCATTCACCAGTGAAAGTTAAATTTTCCACATGACAAAAATATTCACAAACATAATAAAAAATAAAGAGAGAAGAAAGGGAATCATAGAAATACCATACATCATCTCATCATCTTATTCCTAGATTCTCTCTAGTATCAAAAAAAATGTATTATAAAGAAAATGATCTGGGGATCTGGGGAAACTGGGGGATCTGGGGAAACTGTCCCATGACTTCCTACTGTGAGGGTTCTTAGTCATTTCTTTTAGGGGTCCCTTTCACTGACAGAATTCAAAACATAACAAAGCACTGATCTGATCCAGTTAGGCAAATCCCAGGTTCCTAGTGCCAATCATATCACACAACACTTTCAGCTTGCATAAATGAAAACCTTACAGTGAGAATATGTCATATGTTGACCTTCAGAGACTGTTTCTGGAGCATCCTTTGGATGGTTTCTGAAAGGGAAATATTCAGTGGTAAGTTATGTCAGAGGTAGGATCCTTCAGAGAACACTCACCCACTTCAGAACAGATTGTGGTAACAGTCATACAGAGCCTCCCCACTAACTTCAGTGGGGTGACTCTGGATTAAGACAACAGAAACAAGATTAAGTTATGTCACTGATAGCTTTTGCATTATGCCACCATGTTTAAACATACCATCAGCATGATAATGCCAAAGCAAAAAAGAAGCTGAACTCACCTCTCCTTTGCATCCAGGAAGGCTTTGGCAAAGGGATTATACTTGATTTTGAGAGCTGTTATCTTGAGTTTGCAAAAAACAAGGCATATTAGTGATGACAATTAGGAACAGAGACTTGACAAAACATCATCCAGAGTACACTAAGTGGCACTGCCTTGTTAGTCAACCAAAATATATGCCCATACATGCACTATCCAGGGCTGGCTGTAAGGAAGCTCCATTCTTTGCAGAACAGCTATTCATGCCACAGGCCCCAACAGGGCCAGCCTAAAGGCATAGTCTAGTCTTGCAAACTACATGGTATGATTAAGCCTTTCAAGACATCTTGAATACGCGGAATTTCTTATGAATACAAGTCAAGTCTACAGTAACAATAGTTAAGAGATGAGAGATATGAGTTAGCAATGCTCACACTGCAAATCAGCCCTCTATTACAATCTTGATACTGCGTAAAAAGTTCTCCCATGGAATGAGCTATAGATATTGGTCTTGACTGTGGGTGTCTTTCAGCAAGAGGTTGGGATGCCAAGGCAGATGGATGAGTCAGGATAGTTGTGGAAGGATATTTAAACTAAATCTGGCTTTCTAGTACAACCAGACACTGGATTAAATAATGTTCTGCTTTGGAAGGACAAGAGAGCGTTAGGCTAGATAGGGTATGACACTACAGGACTAATGAGGAAACAAGATAAGGACTGGTTTGCCTGTTGGCACATACTTATCTTGTAATTAATAAGCTTTTCATATATCTCATCAGTGATGACCAAGAGCACAGCGTGGCACTCGCCTACCTCTTCGTTTTGATAGGCAGTCACAGCTATGAACTGGGTCTCAGGGAAGGAACAGTTCATCACCATCCGGTGGGGGCCTCCCACGCGAACTATGTGTACCTGAGGCTCATATTTATGCAGGGAGTTCAACATTATCTGCAGAAAACAAAACACGCAGACAGACAGACCCCAGTGCCATTCTGGTGTCCCACAGCTGCCCTTTCCCTCAGGCTCTGTAATAGACCAAATGTCACTGCTAAACCCCTGGTTTGTGGTTACTGAGAGCAGGAGAGTAGATTCCCTCCTCCTTTCTAAAGAGCCACGGGGCTGCAGGTGGCAAGACTTGACTGTACTTGGATTTAAAGCTTTTCATAGAACAGTAAAAGCAAATACTTGCATTAACAGCTCAGGGTTTCAAATTAACGGGACTCCACTCCTATAGGGGCTGTTCAAGCAACTTGTGTTCTACATAAGAGGTGTTCAAAAATATCTGTACTTTGGAAAGTGCTGCGTGCAATACATGAGCTTCTGGAAAAACAGGTGCTAGCTGTTAGGTTTCCGCAACAGCACAGGAGGCAAAGCTGAAGCACGGTGTGGTGACATAATTTACCTTAACATTGCTGTCTATATTTCAAAAGTAAACAAGGAGAGCTCCATTCGTTTACCGCTCAGTGACTTTTGTTTTGTTTTGTCTCTCCTTCACTTTTTCCTCCCTTGCTTTCTACTTTCTTCCTCCGCACTTTACTATACACACATACACACATCTGATTCCCTTAGCTTTTCCCCGGAATCTGTTTGACGTTCCAGGTTGGTTTCCTGTAGCTTTCCCTCCGTTTCCCCAGTGTATGCTCTCCTGAGGTCCTAGATACAGGACCAGTACTCGGCAAATTCAAATCCGTTTTTTATGCTACACAAAAGCTCTTATGTGCTGCTTCCTTAGAAAAAGTCAGGTCATTTTTCTGTTCTGTTCTCCAGTCTGTAAAAATGGACATAATTTTCTACCTAATGAGGGTACTAGGCTTATGTAGGTACCTCACAAACCTAGTAGAAATAATGGGTAGAGAACATATATTTACATGAAAGAAATTGATTATGGGTTGACAAGTATCATCCAGTGTAGGAGTTTTGTACAAAACAAACAAGGAAACAAAGGATGGTGTGCAATATTTTACCTTCAGATGCATCATCAAAAATAAAAGACGAAACAAAACTAATTTTCCTGTTTGCATTTTAAGGGGTTCAAAGAGAAAGTCACTTATTTCTGGTACATGTGGTTTCTTTCCAAAGGCCAAAGCTGATTCAATAGAATATTGATAATTATCATGATGCAGAGGCAGACATAGCAATTATTTCATTTAGGAGCAGCCTTTTATTCTGCTATCTGACTCCTGCCAACATTCCACTTACACCAAACAACATGGGGGAACACAACAAAAACCTAATACCCATGACCATTTTTCCCCCTTCTCTGAAGTCCTATGTAAAAAAAACCCAGCACGGAAGACCAACTCTGAAAAGCACCCTGATGATTAAGTAAACCATAGCACTTTGTCTCTCTCAACATCAAGAAGTCCATTAAAATCTGAAAGCGCCAATTAAGGCCTGTTTATTCCTGTTTATATTTGGCCTCCAGAGAATAATTGGCATCTGTGGGTGAAGAGGCCTGTAAGGGCCTCTGTAATTACATAAATGCACCCTTGATATTTCTTGATTGGTAAGTGCTTGCGATTGAAGCCAAGAGGTGCATGGAGAAACATGAGGCCATACCTGCCCGCTGCCATTGAGCTTGTTGGTAAGCTTGACTTTGCTGAAGGAAATGGCAGCCTTCATCCAGTGGGCCCCAAAGTTGGGAGAATCCGGGTGGATGTAGACACAGCTGTGGTTCGGCGGCTCCGGTTTCCCAGCTGGCACCCACTCTCCATTGACATACTTCCAGCGGTGGCCATCAGTAGGGGCAAAGTCCAACAGGAAGGAATACATGGCATTTGGGTCCAAGCCCGATACACTGATCTTTAAGACAGGGAACATGCGCCTACCCAGGAAACAGAAAAGCAAAAGACCACTGGAATCTCGTTTTGAAAGACTCTACAATATGTTTGTGGCCAGATGCTCACAGATTAACTCAAAGTGAAAAAGCACCCATCTCTCTTTCTCTATCTGAAGGAAAGTCCATTAAAGGTTAATGCTTCATTTGACACGTTCTTGTCCAAGTGATCAAAATACAACATAAGGCCTGGATCATGCAAGGATTCATGAACAAACATGCTTAATTTATGCACTGTGTACAGAGTCAGCAGAGTCCATGGGAATTAGATATACTAAGTACATCCTTAGGTGTGAAGCAAGAAGGCATCAACAGGGTTGAGCAGAGTTGATGGTGGTTGAGAAGGTGAGCTGAAGCATAGATTAACCCAAGAATCCTATAATAAACTGCACTTCTCTGGGACTTCGATCCCCTGTACTTTGTCCAGTGTCCAAGTCCCATTTTGTCTGATGTTCATAGCGGGATTGGTAAATACTGTAGAATCACCCTGCAACCATAAGCACTCAGGACATAATCTCAGTCAGATACTCAGACTCCTTGTAGATTTTTGACTACACTACCCCCATAGGAAGGGTTTTCTTCCTTCCTTTGAAGAGATGCACATAGTCTATAGTGTTTGTGAATGAAAGAAAACTGAAAGTTCTTCATTCCTCTTGTTATCTGTACTCCCCTGTGTTTGTAAAGAGACAAGGAAGGGGGAATTAATGTGCAAAATATACAAGAAGTGTAATTCAGTAATCTATATATCCAAACTACTGTCCTTCTAGCCTATTTTGAACTATATCAGATTCTGCTTTGTTTTATTTTTGCTTTCTCTGGAAATGCTTGATGTGGCCTCAGATCACATTTCCTTTTACATTAGTTTTATTATTTTGGCAGCATTCACTCATCCTTCAAAGGATGGATGGTCCAGCTCATCTTCCCCTCCTCTTTGTCACCTACAACTAATGAACCACCTGGATGCCAAGTTCAGCAGCCAAAGATGGGCAACTCCATCTCTTTGGTAGAATCTGCTCAACTTTGCCACTTTTTTTTTTTTTTTTTAACCTCACTCCTAGTTTTTGTGTCAAGATTATTAATGAAAGTATTAAAAAGAATTCTAATATCAAGCTTGGGGGAAGTCCAGCACTACTTTCTCCTCCACTGATTTGCATGCCCTAGTCCTTGTGTTAATGCCCATCATCTCCCATTTGGGTAACAGTTTCCAGGTACCATCACTTTAAATGTCTTAATAAGTCTACTATATTTTCTTTGTCTAAAAAATATTTCCTTTTATCAGTGTTGTATCAGATTAGTGTGGCATGACTTAAATTTAGTAACTTGCCTTTGATCTCATATTCCACTCTCTTCCATAAATGTGACTATCCTCTCCTTCCAAATACATCCCTTGCAGGGATTTATTTAAAAGTCTGTATTTAGCTAAAATACATTTTCCCCTTTCTTAAATATAGGTATTCGTGTGCTGTTCTACTATTATTAGGTAAATGTTCAACTTGATATGTCTGGTTAAAATACTTGCTGTTAGACCTGCACTTTTGATAATTTGGCCCCATCCTTCCATCTCTCCCCTTGCTCATCAGCTCAGTTGAGACAGAGTAATTGGCCTTTAGTTCTACCTTGGATATAGTGTTGACCATTACTATGCTCTACAACCTGTATTATCTAGCCTTCCTAATATCTTGTGCATTTAAAACTGAAAACTTATCTTTGTTCAGTTCTGTGAAGGTACTTTGAAACATCTTTTTTTCTGAATAGAGCCTTCTGAGTGTAAAGGTACAATGACACCTTTTCTCAGTTCCTTTCTAATTATTTTTTTTTCTTTAGTAAAGGACACAGACATGGAGTCAAAAGGGCTCCCACAGTTTCAGGAACTGGGAAGAGGGAGCAGAAAAGAGCAGTCTCCCACAGACATCCTCTTTATTATCATAGAATTACAGAATGCCTAAGGTTGGAAGGGACCTTCAGAGATCATCTAGTCCAACCCCCAACATGCAGGGCCACCTAGAGCACGTGGCACAGGACTGCGTCCAAGCAGGTCTTGAAGATCTCCAGGGAAGGAGACTCCACAGCCTCTCTGGGCAGCCTGTTCCAGGGCTCTGTCACCCTCACTGTCAGGAAATTTTTCCTTAAGCTCCTGTGGAAATTATGTTTCTTATGTTTCTTTCTCAAAGAATACGTGTTGTTACTGAGGAGGGTTATCATAGCTGCTCTCTCACTTCCTGCACAGCCACGAGGTGCCCTGTCCCAGGGAGCTCCATACTGACTTCTTTCCTCTCCTGGCAGCTGTCATGAACTCACGGACCAGGCCAGGCTTTTATTCACAGGCCAAAGCATCTTTGAGTTCTCTACGATGCAGAGAGATTGGTTTCACCAGACAACCACAGCAATTGCTTGAGGTCCACAGCCACAGGGCTGAGGTTTACCCTTAAAGAACTCTTACAGTCTACACTCATCACCTTCTGCTCACAGAAAAACACAGGAACTGAGGAAAAAACATGATCTAAAGTAGATATTTGGTGATACAGCATCACTGCAATACTTAGAAAGACCTACTGAATCATGACAGTTCTAACTTGAATTGCAGATCAGCGAAGGATGTATATGCTACATTTAATGCCTGTTGAAACCGTATTGAATCTATGGATTGAAACAACAATCTCGTGCAGCTACCAAGCCGGGATGTGATAAACGGCACGGGTGTGTTGCTGCCTGCGCAACCAGCTCACCCGCAGCCAGGCTTCGAGGTAGCGCTCCCGCGTGGTTGGCTCACTGGCCATGGAGGAGAGAAGGCATAGACCCATAGAATCATAGAATGCTTAAGGTTGGAAGGGACCTCATCTGCAGCAAGATTTAATTTCACGAGATGTCGCAGAACTCTACCTCACACTCACACTGCTAATTGCTCTGCCCGCAATCCAACCTTCGCTGCCTTTCTAATGAGAGGCTCAAGTTTATCCCCCAAGATTTACCAACTTTTAAAGCCAGAACAGAACTAATTGCTGTGTACTTTAATCTTCTGCACAGTGTGTTGCAGCACTTGCCTGTACTAATCCCTGCTCACACACTGCAATTCCCAGCTCATTGTGGCTTGACTGTACAGACTGTCATGATGGAAAATCAACTGCATCACTTGTTCCATTGATTACGCTGCTTTGCTGTTAAAAATAATATGCTTTGTCTTTCTTTTAGCTTGACAAATGATCCTTTCTCCATTTTTTTTCAAATTTTGGATATCGGTGTTCAGGTAGGTATACACATGATCTCACACAAGTGAGGAAAGTGATGAAGTCTAGCATTTAAAAATCAATGTGTTTGTCTGTATTGATCCATATAGATTTTCCCCTTATGCAAAGAGGACTAGTGGAACCTCCCTGCCTTCAGGGAATAACACATATTGCCAAGTGTCAGGATGCTGTGTAGTTGATATGATATAAACATTAAGAGAGAAGACAGTCTCAGCCAGGAAACTGAGAGTTTGAATATTGAAATGCAAATTGAGTAAAATAAATATGAGTAAAATAAAGAACAATGATTCTCACCATATCCGTATTACAGCAACAGCTATACCCATTGAGTTTATTTGTTTTACTTTAGAGGATATGGTTTAATTTCTCTAGGGTCTGTTCTGTTCAGAATATATCCAACTTTCCTACATACCTAGGTAGGTATAGATGATCATTCTAACAAAACACTAGAGTGCTCTTATAATACAGCACTGGAGACATATCTCTATGATAACATTAAAGTTTCTGGGTTACCAATGCACATGGATACTTAGTTCCTGTAATTTATGCAAAATTTATTTTATCCACTTGTGACATTTTGGTAGCCCTCAGTACCAAGCACAAATGATACAAGTAGCTAGAACTGCGTGCGCTGGAGTTTTATGTTTGAAAATTGCTGGCCAGCCAGTCTTAGAGTCTATGGGATGTTCCTGAATCTGCTTTCAATTTGTGGCTTTAGCTAACATAGTGTCCAGACAAACTGTCTTAGTTTCCTCACACAGAAGTTCAGATTGTTTTTGTTACTTTTGGAATGCACTTTTTGAAAGCACTCATATATACTTCTGCAAGAAGGATTCAGCAGAATTAAATCATCATTGTCTTTTGGGACTCCTAGAGATATATGCTGAAGATTTCTGAACCCGCAAAATCTTAGCTCTCACTGGAGAGCTCATCCCCTTTGCCTATGCATGGACTTCCAAGAAGAGATTTTACTGCAGAACACTCTGCACTATATTTTTCTGTAAGTATGTGCGCGTGTGCACTGATGCGTTTGTAACAGAAGATATTTGCAGAAATGCAAAAGAGTCTTTTTCGTAGTTCCCAGTAGTACAGTAACTTTGTTATAAAGATGTAGGCAGAGGACATGGTGTAATATATTTTTAGAATTCTGTGTTTTGAGAATGCTGTAGTCTGAGAAAAGAGAAACTTGTTCCTGCCCACATCGGCATTAATACGTCTGTCATTGGCTTTGGGAAAGCAGGAAAAGCTGAGGAGTGTAAAGGTTATAAAGAAGAAAAATAAGGGAGCTTCCATAATCAAATAAAAAGGAACCACGCATTTGCAGAAACTGATAGGGTCCCTCCCACCCCCATGAAAAGATTATATCTATACATTCAGCTAGATATTTAGTGAGAACCAGTATCTGCTGCAATGGTAATTACATGAGCTGAGAGTGAAGAAATTGAAAAAAATAGGTAAAGGTGTTTTTCTTTGGACCCATTTAATTAATCTGAGGTAAGTCGGTCTTATTTATTTATTAATTTAAACTTATGCTGAAGAAACAGTTTAAGAACTTATACACTAGGAGAAAGTCTACACAGAAGTTTGTCCTGGACTAATGGCAATTTTAAAAACAGTTTAAATGAAGCAAAAACATCTTCTGAGTGTACACAGAGCCCCAACAGGAAGAGATGCCTGTCATCATAGGCCCTTAGGAGAAGTGAGAGCGGCAGCAGGTGAAGCTGGCCAGGAGCAGACATCCCGGGAATGCAGCTGTTTCCACAAGGGCTGGCTGGGCTAATACACTACATTCTTCCTCTTTCACTGCCATCACCTTATGTTCCTTGTCAAGGTGCAGTCAACAACCACCATTCTGCAGAATCAAAGTCTCTTTCTGAAAAATTGATACAGGCCACACCAAATGAGTAGCTCTTATTCCCTGTCTCTCAATTCCTCTCTCTTACACAGATCTTCTGTAAAATCTTGAAAAAAAAAAGTATATATATACATATATATATGTGCAGGTGTGGGACAGGTGGTTTTAACAGATTAAATAAAAACCTTAGTACCAGGTGAACCTTACCCTAGTAGCTGCCTGTAATGGGATGGACTCTGTTATCAGCCCAGATTAGGACAGAACCTCTCTGGGGAGCCTCCTCAAAGCCAGTGCCTGGTACAGGACTAGCATTCTTCAATCTTGGTTTTGTACTCCCCTCTCCTACGCCTTTCTGTTTCCAGCAAATAGTAAAAAAAAAAAAAAAAAAAAAAAGCAATCCATTTAAATTACAGTATTTTGTATTCCTAAAACCCTGCAGATTAAGCAATAACTTGCACTGGCTTCTAAGGGCAATAGCAGCAAACTTGTGAGCCAGGCAAATCTGGACTGCACACACATGCCACACAGGGCCCAGGTGCGATACACCCCTTTTAGAACAGACTGCATGCGTGGGCTCTTTACCCCAAGGCCGCAGAGGTAGTAGTATCAGCAACTGGATATAACATCATTGATCTGCTTTTCAACACTAGTTTGAGGTCTCTGGGCAAGGACCTGCTAGTGAAAGCTGATTGCTACTGGAACAAGAAGTGATTCAAATGGTTTGGGGAGAGCATCCATTCCCTGCTGGATGTTCCCCTTTTCATGCAGCCTTAAGTCAATCAATATATTTCTCCAGCACATTTCACAGATAGCAATGAAGGGTGGCTGGAATGTTTTAGCAGGGACCAAAACAGAGAAGTGCTGCCCCACTCTGTTCATGTGCCATCTTCAGGGGACTCGGAGGCTGCAGGGAGAGCACTGTTACATGCTCCTCACAGCACCTCTCTGCCCCCCATGCACAGCACTTGTTATCACGGCTCCTAGCCCCCCTCAGGCTGTTGTCTATGCCTAGCCCAAAGGCTGAGGCAATCACTCACCTGCCGTTCTTGGTCACAATCATCTCGTTAGTGACTTCCCTGAATCGCTGCCAGAGTGTCGCGTCCTCCAAGACGACCTGGAGCTGCTTCTCGGTGGGGTCGCCTTTATCCCTCCCAGCTCGGAGCTCACTCTCCACGACGCTCAGCAGCCTGGAGACGGTGCAGTCGCTGGGCTTTTTGCAGCCCAGGTCTGACATGATGGCTTCACTGGCAAAAACTTAAGGTAGCTGTTGAAAGATAACAAAACAAAGCAAAAACCCCACTAAGCTAAATCTAAACGCAGATCAGTTCATGGGGCAGTGCCTGACGAACGCGCTCCTCACTCTTCTGCCACTGCTCCTTCCCCTGGAAGTCCCAATGGGTAGCGACACCAGCGCGTGGAGGTTTACGTACAGGCTCCACACAAAAAGAGGACTATCTCCTAATTACCTGTCAGACGGTCAGGTGGGTGGCAGGCTGATGACTCAATTGGCTGCCTTGAAAGAAGAGTCCTCCATCCAAATTAGCATGCTTTTATCTTTTTTCAACCTGAAGTGGGTCTAATTGTTCTGCTTGAGAACCAGGTTTCCATTAATGAAAATTGTTTCATTTCCAGACTGAAACAATGCATGGAAATTGCATTCACGCTGGTGCAGGCTCTAGCTGAAGGAGCTGGGAACAGTCAAGATTGTTACAGAGAGGAACTGGCATTACTGGCCCGCTCAACACCTATTTCACGCAAAAACTCCCTCAAGATCCCCCAAACAGGCAATCCTTGTCCTCTCGGCCTGAGAGATCTTCTCTGACAAACCTAATCCACCTGCACATACCCCATCCTCACAAAGGGCAACAATGCAGAGTGACCCATTTTACCCTGAACATCACCAGTTTCAGCACTCAACAGGAGATCTACGTTCAGTTCTATGCTAAAGGGTGAAGTGAAGAGCAGGGGAACACCAGTGACCCCTAAACGCTGAGCTTTGGCACACAGGAAGTATTTAAGTGCCCAATTTCTCCCAATGCATCTAGCTCTGATAGTGCCTGTGAAGTTTGTGCTCTGTTGGACTTGACACAGTTAGGGCCTTCATTACAAAGACATACTATTGGAATTTAGTTTGAGAAGTGTATTTCTAATTACCCATGGCAAACAATGTAATTGAACAGCCCGTTGAACTCTTGTATTTGCATTCTTTCTAAAAGATGAAATGAATAAAGGGCCCTACAGGCCCTTAGCTTGGCACAGCTTGTAGAGTGATGTGATATTCTGCAGGACATACTCGTTCATCTTTGGAGAGAACCTCCACTTCCCGGCAATCTCAACGCAATAAAAAGATGCAACTTAGACAGGTCTAAAGGTGTGTTTTGGTTGCTGTTGGGTTTTTTGTTTTCCTTCTCTGGGTAATCCCCATCCTGCTATTTTCAAACTTCACGTTTTGGTGTGTTTTGATTTTGTCTGTTCCTTTCAGCTTTTATTTACCTTTGTTTAGTTGTCAATGCATAAAACATTACCTAGATTATCTTATTGATCAACCCATACTTCACAGAATCATAGAGTTATAGAATCTTATGGTTGGAAAAAACCTTCAAGATCATTAAGTCCAATCACAAACCCACCATCCCCACCACACCTGCTAAACCATGTCCCTAAGCGCCTCCTCTACACATTTCTGGAGCACTGGCCAGGGATGGGAACTCCATCACTTCCCTGGGCAGCCTGTTCCAGTGCTTCACCAGTCTTTCCATGTAGGAATCTTTCCTAATATCCACCTTGAACCTCCGAACTTGAGGCCATTTCCTCTTGTCCTATAGGTAGTTATTCTGAAGAAGAGACCAACCCCCGCCTCACTACAGCCTCCTTTCAGGTAGTTGTAGAGACCAGTAAAGTCTCCCCTGAGCCTCCTCCTCTCCACACTAAATAACCCACCTCTCTCAGACGCTCCTCGTAAGGTCTGTGCTCCAGCCTTTTCTCCAGCTTCGTTGGACACGCTCCAGCATCTCCATGTCCTTCTTGCAATGAGGGGCTCAAAGCTGAAGACAGGATTCAAGGTGCAGCCTCACCAGTGCTGAGCACAGAGGGACGATCCCTTCCCTGGCCCTGTTGGCTGCACCGTTCCTGATCCAAGCCAGGATGCCGTTGGCCTTCTTGGCCACCTGGGCACTCTGCTGGCTCATGTTCAGCCCGCGGTTGACCTGCACCCCCAGATCCTTTTCTGCCGCACAGCTCTCCAGCCCCTCTGCCCCAGGGCTATAGCGCTGCTTGGGGTTGTTGTGACCCAGGTGCAGGACCTGCCACTGGGCCTTGTTGAACCTCAACATGATTATGAACCTCGACATGATTAACCTCAACATGAACCTCATGATTATACTCTTGGGCATCAAATAGCAATGCCTAGTTCAACACAAGGTGGGATGTCTTGTAAAAACTGAAGAATATATATTAACATCTATAGGATATTTAGATACTTGAAGTGTGCCGCTTCCATTGTGGAAAAGTAATAGCAGGACCTAATAGGTCTGTCTTGCTGTTTGAAGTGCTACAACTGCCATTGTTCCTGCATGCGCTGCACAAGATCAAATGGTATAGCAAGCACATAAAAGACTGCATGAGGCAGTTTTTAGTCTCCTTATATACAAATAATAAATACAGAAATCAAAGCTGGCTGAAATACTGTGAGAGAGTTTAGTTGAAGTTCACACTAGTGGAAGGGTTTCAGAGTGAGGAGGAAGAAGTGTTTTGCTCAAAAGAGCTGAGAAACTGCTAAAGACCTTGCTCAGCTAAGATGGACTGGAAACAGAGCCACAAGGCAAAGAAACAAAGGGAGATGCTTACCAGAGTGTGTTGCCTGCCTGAAGCACAAGCTAAGAATCACATGTATGGTGCACCCGTTCCACTGATGGGCTACTAAAAAAATTTTACATCAGTAAGACCGGATTTTTTTAGTCAGCCACCTCAGGGAGAAGCACAAAGTTTTTTTTCCTTTGGAGCACTATTTTAAAATTTGCACTCCACACAATAAGAAAATGCACTTTGATAATATTAAAAAAAAATCAGATACTTGCACTTATCATTTAGAAAAACAGACCTGATGCTTGAAAATCTTGCTCCTCAGAAACGTCTTAAAATAGTTGACTTTCACATACTAAGAACCTTAATTTTATAAATATATTAGCATAGTGCAGGGTGCTTGCAGCCTCAACATTGTGTCTGGCTTTGGGGGATGGGCCAGCTCATTTTGAGTGGGGAAACGGACACTTTGTGTGTTCAAACTCTGGGCAATTTGTGATGCATGTAGCAACTTACTCGCAAAGCACAGCTCAATACTGACATCTTTCCAATGCTGAAGAGCTAAGAAATAACAAATCTGCATACATTAGAAAAAAAGAAAATCAGCTGAATGCAATCAGAGACTGCTCTACTTCATTACATAGAGACTTCTACAATTGCCATGCAAAATCTGAGTTAATAAGCAAATTACTCTGGTTATGAGCCTATTATTAACTATCCCTTTCTAAAAAATATTGGGGGTATAAATCTTTACTTTGAATATTTACTCTGGCTTGGGAAAAGTAAAATACATCCTTTAATCTTGTGTCTCTTTGTTCACTGGAAATAACAACACACTTCCCAAACATCTATTTTCCATTCTACTTTCTTGCAAGATGAAGTTTTCCAAGTGTACAAATCCTGCAACCAAGGCACAAAGAGATTAATATCTCTGGATGTGGGTAATCCTGGGGCACCAAGTGTCCTGCTCTCAGATGAGTTATTTCTTGGTAGGAAGCTAAAATTCCTTGAGCCTGGCTTAAAGGTACCTGTGTGTGCTTACCAAGTGCTGTAGGAACATGGTGATTGATAATCATTTCTGTTGAAACTGAGACACAGCATGAACGACAGAGCACTACTACAGCTCTTGCACTAGGTTTCTGTATCTACTTAATTAAACACATCAATTATTAGGGGCATTAGAGGAATTGGAAAATGTTCTTACAAAATATCTATCAATTTAACTTTCCTCAAAACCCCAGCTGGAAGAGCTGGGCAGATCCAACCAGGAAGGAGACACTGTGTGGTTTGTAGCCTGTCAGAACTAACCGCTGCAAGTCAAAATGCCAGGTACAACGCTCCTAGCCACCCCCAACCATGGCCAGGATTTACCAACAAGAAATCAGCAATTCTTATTTTTAAAGTGAAATAAAGAAGTCTAGAGAGAGCGGAAAAAGAGCCATCTTCCAGCATCTACTGAAGATAGTACCCTAAGTTCCAACAAGGAAAAAGCAGGGCATTGTTTTTGACTTTCTCATTAAGCTCGTTCTAAAACAACAGCTGGTGAGATAGGCAGGAAAAATAAGGTAATTAAAGGGACCTTCCTTGCACCTGACACTGGATAGCTGGTTGAGGGGGTTGTTTTGGTTTGGTTTGGTTTTTTTTTGCCTTTAGACCCATGCTTCCAAATGAAAGGCTCCTCATGAACAGATGAAATCCCAGAAACAAGACTCACTCTTTCCATCTCCAAAGCTCCTGCAAAGCTTTCAAACAAGTAACCCTGTCTGAACATTCAGTCCCAACAACGCCAGGAAACATAACTGCAATCACCATGACACTCTGAGGAAATCAACACCTATCAGCTACCGAGGAATAATTAAGAGAGGATAAAGAGACAGCTGCTTTCCTGGTGTTTTTTAATCATGGATGAAGCCCTTTAGAGAGATTGCTAGGTTATAGGGGACTTAGAGAAGATTAGCTTTTTCATTACTGCTGTGGGGGGAGACGGGAGTGTTGGTGCAATTCCAAGCAGGTCTGTTTTTAGCGGTTAGGCAGGCAGCCGCCTGTCCAAGTATTATCTCCCTGCCTGCTGTATAATTGAGATCAGCCCAGAGAGCATGGGAAGTTTTTCCAGAGAAAGGAAAGGCCATCCTCCTGCAAAATCCTAATCTAGACAGGTTTGTGATAACTATAGAAATATCTCTAAAAAGCAATCTGTTTCCCTATTTTGCTCTGCAAACTTGATGATTTTCAATGCCATCTCCAAGCAGAGAATATCCTACACAGAAGTAACCGCTACCATCTCCCTTTTTAAGTAGTAAAAAAAGAGCAAAACAACAACAATAAAAACAAACAGAATTTCAGATTCTAAACATACTTTTATGTTCTTCTTGCAAAATCTTACAGCAAGACTTGGCTGTGTGAGCTAAAGCTTTTTGACAATTTTGTAAGATAATTCAAGTTTAGGTGTTCGTTTCTGAGAAGTATGAGCCCTGCTACACCCAACTAGAAAACAGCGTATTTTTTTAATGGACACATTGCTTTTTTCACTCTCAGTCATATTTGGTAGTAACACCCTTCAGAGCTGCATCAAAAATCATGTCTTTCTGCTACACTTTCACTGTACCGTTTTTCCTACGCTACACTAATGCTACTCCATACTTACTTCTGCAGAGAATTTTAAAATACAACCTCTCAGTAATTACCTTTAGGGCTGCCACAACAGAACCCATGGAAGGTCAAAAGGGTTTCAAAGAGGCTAACTAAAAGTAGCAGACCAAAAATGCCAGTCCTAAGGATTTGCAGCCGAGGTATGCCCATTACATACCTCTTAACTTAATTCATCAGAAGCTTTCTTCATAAAGTTGGGGGCAGGGGATGGCTCCCTCGATGGAGCACACAAACCCCACTAACCCCTAAACCCCACCAGCACGACTGCCAATGCTGAACTCAACAGTGAGGACACATAAGAGAAAACTAACAAACCATACACACACCTCTCAGTCCTTAACATCAAACTTCTTGCAACATTGAACAGTCCCAAAATACTCCCTTTTGCAAATCAAACCTTGATGAAAGAAAAAGGAAAGCGGAAGACGTTAGGAGCGCTGAAGCCTCCACCAAATTCTAATGTGGTACCAGCAACTCTATCCCAAAATACAGAAATATGTTTCAGGGACTGGATGCTATAGCATAACTGATAAATCATTTCTGAGCTGCAAAACTATCAGCAGAAAACACTTCTCTTAGAAGGCATCTGATAACTCAGCATTTAAAGTCTCCACACCAAGATTTCATGTTTTGCTAAACCATTTGGCTGTTAAGACCTGAATGGAAACACTATGTGGCAAAGTTCAACAGCTTATTGTTCAGGAGACTGAACTAGGCAAATGAAATCGTCCTCTCTAGATGACTAACACAGAAAGGCCTTACTGTCCTTTCAGGTTTCAGATTCACCCTCATATCTGTCCTGATACGAGAAAGATGTATCAAGCTCTCCTGACAGTCCTTGTAAGCAGTAACCTTTTCAGAAAGATAAGGCACAAAGCACCAGGTTCCTATATTATAGGAAAAGTGGTACCTCTTGCTATTTCAAATGAAGCTTTGGTGTTCCCCATAGGACAGAAATTTCAGTGTTAACAGCTTTGAGACAGAACTTTCCTGGAAGAACAAACAAGAAAGCACACGGTCACACACCTACTCACCCACCCCTCAGTCTTCACCAGTGCACAAGTCACACCACCACTACAGCAAAAGGCAATTGCTTTGGGTCTACCCTGTAAATCAGATAATTTTTAAATATACTGAGCAGCCCAATGCAGAGCCCCATACACTGCTAAGGAGAAAGAAATACAAAGCAACTGTTTGGACATCCCCAGGCACAAACCTGCAGGCATGCTTTTTGAAAGCGTTAAAGAACAAAGCCACTTAAAATCCTTAGGCCATCTCTAAAGCAGATATTCCTATATCATTGCCTTTGTACTTATATGTCTGCCTTTAGAATGTATTTATTCCACAAAGAGCCAGAGGCTTTTCATAACTTAAATGTTTGCTGGCAGAAAAGCATCGGGAATTATTTGCTCTGTATCCCGGACTAAACCACTGGTCTGTTGACACATGGGGGTTAACTCTTGATGCAAAGGACACACACACAAGCCCCTACCCGATTCCCATATGCTGATCCCCATGTTAACTATTCTAGATTGGCCCGCCTGTTTCCAGGAGCCAATAAGCATTTAAGCTAAATTCCTGTTGGGTGAGGCAGCTGCAAAGTGGTGGACAGGAACATTCCCCTCAGCCAGCACACATCATGTCCACGCCTAGGGGAAGGAGCAAGAGACCCAACCACTTTGTTACAGACAGACCTACAGCAACTCCAGCATCAACTGGAGAGTCAGAATCAGCTCCACATCAACCATGACAGGAGTTCATTTAATGCGATGACAACTTTATTGAAAAAAATGAACATCCACAAGTTTAGAGATTTAACTTAATTACAGAGAAAGTTGCAAGGTAGGAAAAAAGGTGTTTATCAAAGTAGAAATCAAACAGAGTAAATACATAGAAAAAAGCACAATGGCAAATAATCAACTAATATACAAAACATTGTGGAGAGCTTGGTTTTTACTTTACAAAACAATTCCACAGTTGCTAAAAAAAGAAAAAAATAGTGTTTTGGTCACATGACCCAGTGAGGCACAAGGTTTTACGAAAATATACTATATCTGTGCTTTTCTTTCTATGTGGGCAGTATGTGCTAGGGTTGTAAACAACTATATTTAAGACAAATGTGCTTAAGTGTCTTCCTCCTCAGTTTTGAGAGTCTGTTACAGCAACAGTGATCTTACCTTCATTAATATAACTAACACCAGCACTGAGCAAGAACCATTCTCAGAGACCAAGCAGAGGTTCTCCAAGTCGCTCATCACAAGGCAAAAGGGTAAGGGCTTCAAATGTCCAAGTTTCCAGAACAGGAGTTTCAGGCACCAGATTTGCTCTTAGGACTGTTGCCACCTGTCCACAACTTATGATCAACTCCAGCCTGTCTTCCTACACCTTGCAGTAAGTTGCTTCCTGTTGACTCCCCCAAAACTTACGTAATAAATATCCACACAAAGTCTGAATCATGCTCTTTTACATGATTTCTTAGAACAGTTTTAACCTGCTACAGAAGTGTCTTCTTTTGGTTTTGCAATAGCTCGTTAGCAATCTGATTATTGTAAATACTTAAAAAAAAAGACTGTTCACATTATCACAGTAGAACCACCCCATATAATATCAGTATTCAGCACGAATTTCACTGTATCACTCAGAGTCAAACCCTGAAATGATGAAATTCTCCTCACACATTTTCATGTATAGAATCTCAGCGCTTGGGACGAGATTCCCTAAATCCCTACCTCACCTCCCCAGTTTCCATCGCTACTTGATCTGGAAAGTCTCCCGATCCCAAATATACACATTTCTTACTATTAAGTGCATGCTAAGGCTGCTCCATTAAGGCTGTTACTTGTACTGCAACAGATCAAAAAGCAGATAGGTAAGTTGATTTAGATTCTATGGACGTGGGCATCCAACATCTTACCAGTTCCTTTCGAAAAGCCAGCCCTGAGTTCCATGCTCTAGGCAACTGACTGGGGACTTAGTGAGACAGGAGCCTTACAGTCTGTATGTCTGCAGTTGTTTAAAATAAAATATCAGCTTTGCTGTATTTGCAGCAGAGTATACACAACAGAAGGGTTTTTTACCTCGAGGAATGTGAAGATGGAAAGCTAGGGAGGGCTCCAAAAAATGCTTACTATGCTTCCTGCCAAGCAGGTAACCCAAGTTGATCATATAAAAATTAAAAATTCAGTTCATTTTACTGACAAAAAGAAAATGTGTCTTTTTGATTTAATCTAGTTCAGATTGAAACTGGGCAAGAGGAAATATCTGTATGCTAGTTTATTCTATAAAGTATGCAGTACAAAAAACAAGCATATAAAATATTTTAACAACCAGATATAAGAATCTTTTGCTGTCAAATTTGGCAATAATCTGAAAGTTTTTGTTCTAATAGAGAAGAGTTATTTTAAGTGAAAAAAAACACTTATAGATGAAGTGACAAACCCTGAGTGTTTTTCACACACTGGCAAAAATATGACTCTCCTACCAATTCACCTTCACAATAAAAGATTACACCACCAATGGTGAACAAGCCTTACTTGCACTCTGATGATCACTTATGTCTTTGACATCTGCCTTTGATTTCTCTTCCCTTAAGGGCACTATAATTTAGCCATATGTGCTATAAAAACAGAAGAAGTTTTAGTCCTCTCTTTTATTGAATCAATGCTTATGGAGCTGGAATTTTAGATTTAGAAAGAACAGGAAAAAAAGATCCATACCACAGATAACAAGTTTATCCAATATGTACTGGCAGGCAGTGAAGTAGCCTCAGAGCCTAAAGTTTTCAACCTCTAAGTGGCCGTGCTTATAATAGTTGTAAGAGAGGTCCCAGACAGCTAGGAGGCTACTTGAAAAAGTTATACCCAACTCTAGTGTTCTTGCTGAGGAACTGCTAGAATCAGGCAGGCTCCCACAACCCTGCACAAGCTGATCAAGAAATAAGCAAAAAGCTTTTACTTATTCTAAAGTACAGGAAAAAGAATCCCTGAAGTCAAATTCCATTATGTGGACTGCTGATGAGCACTGGAATGATTATCCAAGTTAACAGCATTTTCCTGGAAAAGGACATGAGAAATACTGTATGCTACTTAAACTTTAAGACACTCAGAGATACTAGAGCTAAGCAAATATTGGAATGTGAAAGGCATTAGAGATGCATTTTACTTGCCATTACACAAGAGAGTTCTGTAAGGCCTTATTAAAGTCCTAATAAAGGTCTAACATGGGCCCTTTAACCATAGAAAAAAAATGATTTTGAACAATTTCCAGTTAAAAAAGAAAGCCACAGAGTTTACAGACTTGCTTCACAGCAGGGTCAAGAAAAATAGAATATTGTTCTATTCTCTGTTTCGCCTGCTCCTTCAGCTAGTTCTTCCTTTCAATGAAAGTATATTCAACCCAGTGATCTTGATACTTCCAGTTCCTAGGCAATAAAAGCACCAGCACAGAGCATTTGAGGAAAAACACCGTCTGTAGCTGATTCTTCCCAAGATAGTGGCGCCACATTTTAAAGAAGGCATTTCTTGTTCTAAACATCTTTGTAAGAGCAACTAACCAACTGGAATCTGTTTAGAAAGAATCTGGAAGATAATCTGGAATCCAGAAGAGAAAGAAAATTCTCCTTTCATAACATCCAGAAAAGAATGTTATGTTCTTTTTTTTTTTTTTTTTTTTTTTTTCTCTAGAGGATCCCAACAGTAGGATGTACTATATTTCCTAAGTTAAATACACTTAAGTTTAAGGTTTTGAATTAACTCAGTTCCTGCTAATTTTCTGGAAGCCACAAAATTATTTGTTTTCAATGTGGACTCATACCTTTTTGCCAAGTAGATCTGGACTTTTGCTAGGTTAAAGTGTTCTTTCTGCTGCAAGCCAGGGATACACACTGCCATGCAAATGGAATGCAATAAGTGACACATCTCTAGGTAGATGTGGAAAGCGAGACACGAGCTTATATGCAGAATCCATGGAATAACCATCTTCATAGCCAGTGATTCCAGCAAGAGAGAGTTTAAAGGGGTTAATCAGTATCCCATTTAGCAGAAGTAGGAATCTTAACTTGGATATTACTTAATAAAGCCCTGCAGTAGTTTAGGGTGAAATGATTATCCATAGCTTGGAAGAAGAAGAGAATCTAAACTGGCTCTGAAATTTTGCTGTATTAAATAATCCTAATCCAGAGGCACATTCAGCATTCACTTTGAAGCTGGCACCTAGATTGTTGCATGATTTCTTGGTTAAGGCAGCCCAGAGCAAGTTGTCCTTTGTTCTGAAAGCAGAAATGCACCAGTGTGTTTGAGAGCTTTAGGAGAAGCAAAACTGAATCCATGTAAAAAAAAAGATTTGTTGGCATTTTGGCCTATTTGTAAATTCAGGAGAGATTGATGTCTTTCCCCTACTCAACACTCTGCTGATTTAACACTTTATCCCTTCATCTTATCAGCAATAAGTTTGTTGTTTGAGAACAATCAAGGTCTTTCTTAATTCACCTATTCTTTCCTCAGTCTTGCGCTTCTCCTGCACTATAGCTCGGGGAGAGGAGAAGCACCTCACTAAGTGAGAATTTTCAGTTTCTTGTCTTGTGCTACAGTGCTGCTGGCAGTAGGCAAGGCAAAGAACTCTAGTTCCTGGCAGCTAGAAAAATTCTATTTATCTCACTTTGCAAGTGCTTTTCCCATGAGAACAAGTTTTTACAGAAGAAAGTGTCCCTTTTATTTACTTTAAGAAAACTTTATCACTCTAGACAACAAGTGGAATCACCGAGGAAGCATACCTTTCATAAATATTCACTTCAAAACAGTCCTTCCATTTAGAAAGGAGCTTTTTAGCAGTATCATAAACCTGAAATTTTGTGAGTGGCACAAAGAGGACAGAACAGCAGTACTCATTACTCAAGGTAAACAGTGCAAAGATTAAGTGATAGAAAGTTACTTGAAAAGTTCTCAACAGGAAAATGAATTAGCAAATGATCGCTTTCTTGAAAATCAGATCCTCCAAACTGGCTTAGTCCCAGAAGTAAGGACAGACTCTGCTTTACAGACTTCATCCTACCACTTTCTGTGCTTATTTTGCAAAACCAAACAAATGCATGATTTTACATACAAATTATTGCATTACATTCTGCCCAGTTCCTCTGCCAGACTGAACTTCATTTAAATCACACAAGCACCCTGTCCTACAGGCATCATTGCTTACAAAAACAAGTAACTGCACACACTGGATTTAAGACAAGGAACCTCCAACAAGAAGCCAAAAGGCACGTGGTTAAGACAAAAGTAGGAAAACATATACACAGTGATCTTAACATAGTTCTACTATCCTTCCAAGAACTTTGTGAAGCATCCAGTATTCCTGTTAGGTCAGACAGACTGAAAGACATTTCTTCACAGCATCCCTATGAGTGAGAGAAAAAGAGAAAACAAAAACAAAAAACAACAGAGCCATCTCAGTTATGCTGCTTGCTGAGACTCATTCCATGCAGCTACCCCCCCACTGGTGCTCCTGCTTTTAAATCAGCTGGCCATGATTAATGGCGCTCACTCACTCTATGTGACTAGATAGGAGCAGGGTAAAGACAGGCAGGTCTCTAGGGGGCACATAAAAGGATATGCTTAACTAGGAGCATTTCTGGTAAATAAAGGTATTCCAAAGGCAAGCCTTAGTTTTTGTGTATAGGCTGTGCAGTTTCAGGCTTTAATAAGAAACCTTCTCATTCAGGTACATTTAAATTGTGTCCTTCTGCCAGAGTAGATGTTTAATCCCATTTTCAGATCCAACCACACCAGTTCCACCTCTCCCTCCAAACATCATCACAGGGAGGAAAAAAAAAAAAAAAAAAAAAAAAAAGCTATTCTAAGTAATCTGCCATAATCTTCTCTATTGTTAAAAATGACAAAAGGTAAGAGGGGCAGAAGAGGGAGGCTTACCTTGCAAATGGTATGAAGGAAATGCTGTACCTAAGAAGGAACATTTTAAGAGTTACACACAGGAGGAATAAACCTCTGTTTCTCTAAACAGATATCTAACTGCAACATGTGCATAGCAGCTATACTGCAGCTTTGAGTTTGTGAGCCAAAGATATAAATATCTTTGCAAGTTATCTTAGCCCAGCCAGGTTGTGAAACAGCATGGCAAAGTCACGGGGAATACTGTGAGAATATCTTAAAATAATTATTCTCTAATGTTCTTCATGCTCTGCTGTCTACAGGCAGATGGAATCAATCTTGAGGGCTGGCTGCATGTTTTTAAATCAGTTCCTGTACTACTTCTAGGATACTATACAAAGCGTACAATGACTTGAAGACAACTGATACTTAGTTTGTTTAGCACACATGGGTCATTTAACCTGACAAACTGCAGAGGGTCTAAAGAGGAATTCAAAAGAGTAATAAATAAACTGCTTAAAAGAAAATGGGAGTGGGAGACTAGTTTTACCTCAAGCTCACAGAAATTAAACAAAAATCAAGGCATTTCTCCCAATCTGGAACCCTAAGCTTCCCCTCCAGACTCACTGAAGTAGAATGAGCGAGCAAAGAGCATGAACATGCCTTTTCTTTATAGGGGCTTTGTCGCACCTCTAGACCAGTAAGGTAGAAAATTCTCCTTCCTTTTAATTCTTACAAGGTCAAAATCCTCTGATAATTCAACAACTGAGGTTAGGTGCAATAGAAAATGGGGTAGGGGAAGGAAATCACATACCATGCCAGGGCAAAAAATTGCAAAATGCAGAAAAGAAGTGCCAGTCCTGCATTGTGCCACTGAAAGGAAGGAAAAAAAAAAAAAAAAAACATGAAAAACACAGGACAGCAACTAGCTCACCATGTAAGAATTATTTATTTTAAAAATATATCCCAATTATATATAGACACCAGGACTTGAGTACTCACCCAAAAAGCAGAACATAGTGTTAGTATAAGGCACAACTAGAAGAGAAAAGAATTTCAATTAATAAAAAAAAAAATCATTGTTTATAGGTAGGACATTGTAATGGGTTCCTTCACAGAGATAGTAACAAACTACATATTGCACAGTTTTCAAATTCTTGAAAAGTTACCCTTACTTAAAAGGAACTAGTTACTTCATTTCTGAAGTGAATTAATGAGAAATTCCAGAAAGAAAGCTTACAGCTACAGAGGAAGAATAGCAGGAGGTTCCTACTGCTATTGCTGAGTTAGTAGGTTCCTGCTTCTTCCCACATACTCCTTAATATTATATGTAACACCATGCCTCATCTTTTTTTTTTTTTTATAAGTAAGACCTTTCCATTTAAAACTCTATCTAATCTTTCCACTTCTCTTCATGTCATGTTTACTGTTTACTCTCAGGCTTACCATGGGGTTGAAACTGTAATTACTGAAATAATATAAATTGAAGTTTTAATACACTTTTAAGTATTTCTTAAAGAAAATTTCTTAAGATGTTTCCAGTTGCCTGCAGCCTCTTTAGATGTTTAGTAAGTAAAAAGGAAGTGCTCATAACAATTAAATGCTCTGACAACACTCACACTGAAAATTAAAAGGCAATTTTAGATATACATTGAACAACCGAACTTTAAGCTTTCCAAGAGAAAAGTGTAGGAAGAATATAAAAAGGAAGGGGAAAGAAGATAGAAAAAAAAAGCAGCTCATGCACTTTTAAACAAGAATGAGTCAGAGAATTCTCACACGTTGTCCAGTGGAGAGCACCTTCTAAAGACAAAATAATTCCAAAGGATGACGTTAGCTGAATGTTGAATTTGTTTTATCATACAAGTTTCTAAACCCAAAGCTATCAGTCAAGTAATAGGTCTTTCCAATTTTAAAGCAAGATGACCTGGGCATAGAGATTTCCCAGTTGTTTTGTCATGAAATTAATATTTTATCAAGGCAAAAATACCTATGCAGCTCCTTACAGGACACCTGCTAGGAGATAAGACAACCACGGGATGCAAGAGAGGCTCTTTCTAACAGCTTCCACTGTACAACTTAAAAACCCCAAGATGTTTCCTGTCTATCATTTCTTACTAAGCAACATGAAAGTATGACAGCAACATGACCTCAAGCACAACGAAACTATGTGCATGATTCACACATACACAAGCCACAGATCCTTCATGTTCGCATAGCTCATAAACCTGGCTTCAACTCAGAGCTTCATAACAGGAAAGTGCCTTTCTGGCACATATATTGTGACAATAGCAATACACAGGATGTTTCTAAAACAGTCTGCGAAAGGATTTTACAACAGAAAATGTTTCCAAGTTAACACCCAGCAAGAGGGATTCCTTTGATACCTACTAGCATAACAACAGTAGCAATCAAACGAGTAGGCTCAAACATCTTTTTCAGTTGCCTCATTGGTCCCATGAGGAAAGCAGTGCTGCAAAATGGAAAACAAGATGAACACAGAAGATCTAGAGGCAGAAGTAAAATTAGATTTGCACTTGGAGGAGGCTTATTTCATTGTCTGGTGTCACACAGTTCACCAATACACTATGTTGTTAAGGTAAAAAAATACTCCATAATAACAAAAGAAACAGAATGTACAATGCTCCTCTCTGCTCTTCTTTGCCCAAGATATTTATTCCATCTCTTTATTCACACAAGCAAAGCAGAGCTATCAGACTAGAAGCACAGGTGAAGAACAGTGAAATGATTCTTGACCCAGGCTTGCTTAACCAGGCTTCAAAACACCAGCTCAGGAGCCTGTACCTGGATGGCGAGCAGTCTGTATCTGTCTCTCTACGTAAACGACTGTTTCAGGCCTGTGCCTGCTCTCCAATCGCTCACCAGATTTGCACCCCTCCTTAGAGGAGGCAGTGATTAATAATATGGCAGGGGTTTTGCAAGCTGAAAAGGTAAAACTTTTATCTGAGCTGGTACTTTTGTCTCATGCATAGCTGCCATACTATTCCCAGTTCCTCTTCCTCCTAACTCCCTGTTAAGTGTCCTTAGCTTACACAGTTACGTCATTCATGAAGTCAGCATGGCTATGTGATTCAGGAACCCTTAAAACAGACATGAACGCTTATCAAACAGGTCAAAAAACTTATTTCCAAAAAAACCCCAAAAAATAGAATTATATAGAATATAAAATTATAGAACTCAACACGACAAAGAACTATTTTTATCCTGGGGGTTTAAACCTCAAGGTTTAAAGCATGAGCATGATTCTTTTTTCTTTTTTTTTTTTTTTTTAAACGTTGATTAATGTTAATCTGGAATGCATTGACCGAAGCAAAGTAACAATTTTGGTTTTTTGTTTTTCTACACCATTTTATGTCAGTCCTGGAATAGTGTTGCTCTCTAAGATGTAGTAACAATACAGTGATTCACATAAGCAAATACTCTCACACAAACACCAGGGTTTCTGCCGCTCATGAACCTTCACCCATCGTTCTCATGCCATTTCCTGCTTTTATCCAGCAAGCGTTATAAACAAAAACTGTTACCTCCCAATAGATGAGATATTCCCCAATGTGTAAAACACTGCAAAGAGAATCAATCCTTTCTTTGGTACCCATAGCAGACAGCTGCCCTGAAAAAGAAACATGAATAAAAGTGGGAGTTATTTGTATTGCAACTGAAATATCCCCAAGAAGTGTCACAACACAAATGAAACACAAAGAAAACTTTTAAGTCCAGAGTGTACAAGAACATCGGCTGTGTTTACTGACATGCTTTATAAAAAATAAGTGCTTTTTATCCAGCCCGTGAACTGAGGCAAGTGTCTGCAGAGACTCGGAATGGAGAAAGGGCGCATGACCACTGCCTCCATATATTTATCAGGGCTCTTCAGACTCAAGCAGGAGACTCGAGAGGGAAGAAGACCTAGGAAAAAATTCCTTACCAAGACAGAGCACAGGCAGCCTATTGCAAAACAGGCAATGAAGCCCTTCACTCTGGTGCCCCAGCTCAATGTTGTTGCATCAATAACCTACAGACAGGAGAGGAGGGAGGGGGAAAAAAAAAAAAAAGTTATTTACTGAATATACTCTTACCACACAGCAAGCAGTACATGTCCCCAAGGCACTAACCTGCTTTTAACCTAAGCAGAGAACCAGCTTAAGTAGCGCCTCTAAAGCCCGGAGGAGAGGCACTAGCGCACGGGGCCTCACCGCTGCCAACCGCCACTAACCGCCACCAACCGCCACCGGGCCGCCCCACCGGCAGAGCCGCCGCCCGCAGCCCTCACGGAGAGAAGAGAAAGGGGGGAGGCGGCAGGTGCCGGGGAGCGGGGCCGTTACCTCGGCGAGGGCGCTGGGCTCCTCGGCGTCCTGCCCCCGCAGCACCCGCTTCAGCTTGTCCATGCCGCCCGCCTCGGCCCTGCCCCGCGCCGGGACTACGAGCCCCAGCATGCATCGCGCCGCCGCGGCCCACCTGCGCACGGCAGGTAAAGGGCGGTGCGGCCGCCGCGGGGGCTGCTGGGGCTTGTAGTCCCCGGGCGCGCCCTTTGCTGCGGGTCGGGCGGGGGCAACGCGCCACCGAGCGGCTCTCTCGTTCTATTTTGCTGCGATACAAACAGAACTATAAAACGTTGGGTAATTTTTATTCAGCAACATACAAGGAAGGCTATAAATCGCCACATGTTAAACTCACCGCGGGATGGATGGAGAATTACTCCCACTCCCTCTCCCCAAATCTGATACGGTTCTTTTTTCTCAAAAAATGGGCTACAGAAAGCTTGAAAAGCACCACTTTATTTTACAGCTTCTTAATAACCCACATGTTATAACAGAGTCACCAGAAGTGCTCCGGGTTTTACTTTCCAAAAATAATCCTGTGATTTCTCCACCCTGTGTGTACCACTCAAATGCACAGCACACGAAATAGACGGATATCACTTATCTACGCATTCAGAGATTTAAGTCCTGTCATGACAAGCGTATCGGCAGGTGACAAATCAGTAAGTGTGATGGACAGCATAAAAAACACAATATAAGCTACATGTACACAGCACCCTTTTGGGTACTAGGTGTCTGTTCTGTGGGTTGGCCCCACCACAGCTCTATCTCACTTCATGCCAACATCACTTGCCAAACCTGAAGCACTTTTAATTAAGAAATACAGATATAATTTCCTTCTTGCCAGCACTTTGCCCTCTTAGCCAGTACTTGCTTTGACTTCAAAATGTGTTTTTAAGCCTCTAAGGCATGCAAAATAATACATCCCTAGAATTAAACAGTGTCATGATTTATTTCCACAGGCAAAATACACCTTCACTAAAAAAGTGCTACTTCCACAACAAAATACACCTTTTTTTGGAGGGGAAATGGATAATAATAACCCTTTCCAAAGGTAAGGTTGAAGGAAGTCAGGAAAAAAAAAAGTAATTTTCACAAACCACTCCTCACAACTCTAAATAAGCTAGGCATGTATTATTCCTACTTTTACAAAGACCTGAGGCACAGAAGTGACGTGACTTTGTTATGGTTACAGGGTAAATCAGTGATAAGAACTGCAGTTAGTTCCTGCTTTCCAATCACATGATCACGTCATTAAACCTTAGTGCCTCAAAGAGAATAGGGCAGGTATAGAGCAAGAACAAGGCGAAACAAGGCAGGTTTGTTTTTATTAAAACCACTCACTCAGCTGGCAGTACACCTTCTCTTAATTTCAGGGGCTTGAGTGAAAACCACCCCTCCAAAGAACTGTTTATACAGTGAAGTGTGTGTGTGTAGGGGGGGTGGAATGTTTCACTATGCAGGGCAGAATATTTAGAATTTTAAGAAGAAAAACCTCTAGAAAATCGAAAATGTATACCTTGTAATTTGCTATTTTGTCATTTTCTTAATTACGTTAGGTTTTGTACAAGGCCTATTTTCACTTTTGCTTCTTGCACTTAAAACAGCAGGAGTAGTAAACTTAGATGAGGCCGTTTAGGTCCCTCATTCCTCCGGCAAATCATTAACATAATTCAGAGCTTCCAAAAGACATTTAAGTGTGAAAATGCTTAATCCACAAAATGTGGAATTAAAACTGAATGTGCACGTGAACATATTTCTATTAAAATTTAAAGAAATTTAACAGATGATTCAAAATTACATATTCAGAACACAAAATAGCATTCTTTTAAAGCTACATAAGCTTATGTCTCTTAAATCACAAATACCAGCATCCTTAAGGGGTAAGAGATAAAAATGCCCTTTGCTTTGCCAGCCATAAGCCACGCTGCAATTTAACAACATGAGCATGAGGGCCGCATAACCATCACACACGGGCACTAGCTGATATGCCCAAGAGAAGGTCAATACAGAAGAAGGCATTTCCAAGATAACACATGACCTTGGCAGCTCACCTACCCTCAGTGAGGGTTTCCATAGCTGCCTAGAGAAACAGGGCAGACACACAACACGTTTTTGACTGCTCTGGAGTTGAAGGCTCTCAAAATATTTTTTAACCTTTATATAAGGTCAAAGGAATACAACTATTTTTGCATCTTACAGCTATTGTTAGATAAAACTAATATTGCTAAGAAGGCCAGATCAGAATTTCTAATTGGTTATCAGTCTGCAGAACAGGGGGAAAAATTCACAGTTTAGGACCAAAAGTCCTAAATATATGCAGAAAGAACTTTTTTTTAAAACTACAGATTTCCCTACAGTTTGTGAACTGTAGTAGTCTCTTGGTATCTGAGGCAGGAACAACAAAAGTCTTCTGGGGAGTGTTTGTGGCAGGGGTGCAGGCAATACTCCCACCAAGCCTCTGAACTAAACAGAATCCAAATGCTTAATCTTGAGAGTCTTTCTCCATTGCCATTTAAGATTATAATTCACCACCAGTTTATCATCAACTCCAGTCACAGGTTTGAAATAAAAGAAGATGGAACAACAACAATAAAATCAAAACCTGCTTGAAATAAGTTCTGTTTTCATTTAGGGCTACAGAAAAATTAGCCAAACTCTTTATTTCACAAATAGTGAAACCACTCTCCACAATGGTAATGGGCACATGATCTTCAGTCTACTTCAAGTCCATATAAAGTCTTTATTTATTTAGACTCCAAATATGTGCTTTCCAGTGATGCTTGTGGTTCAGGTTCCAACTTCTCCGGAAATTCTAGCTTTTCACAAATTGTCTCCTTTATGGGCAGATACTGAGAGATCTCGTTAGGTTCCGTGAACAGGGAAGGTGGAACATGCTAAGAAGCAAAAGGGTAACATGTAACAAATGAAAAATGTAATAAAGATGAATTTCACAAGCAGAGTTTTGGGTCACATCTAACCTATATCTCACCTTAGTTTTTAACACTTGAAGCCAGATATCACTATTAAAATGACTTTAAAATGACTTAACTTTATGACTTTAAATGTACACACATACAGTATTTTTTCTTGCATGATCAATAGGCTAGGAAATGTATTTAGTATTTTTACATAGCAGACAAGGTCACAGGAACTACCAGAGAATTCAAGAGGAGTTACAATGTTTTAAATCATATTTATCATTTCAGTGTAGCTAGCAGTCCATTTTTATGGTCTATTCGAGATGAGACAAGATCCTCATGAGATCCCATGGTTAATGCCTTCTGGTGATTGCAGCAGAGTTGCTGGAGGAGCTCAGATTCAGCTATTATCATGCCTTTCTCAGACTTCATAAAACTGAGATCTGTGCTAAGACTACCATTGTCTAAACATTAATATGCATTACTGATTGTAATTTCATATTTGAGTAACTTATGAAACCAAATAATTTCATCTGTATCTTTCTCTGTAGATTCCTGTAGATGGCATAGCTTCACCATACACAAAATATCTTAAAAAGAAGTCTGGAAACCTTGAAGGTGGTGTGCCCAGAATAAAGACTTTTTATAATGTAAAAGTGTATCCAAAATAACTAAAAATGCAACCTATATTTTTGTCTACTCTTAATATATAAAGAATCATACTGCTGTTCCAATTACTGCAAATCTAAGCAAAGCAGAAATCTCCTTTTTTCCCCTCTACTTCTGCAAGTTGATTTAGGGAGTTATATGGGGGAAAAGTCCGATATATTTCCTCTCCATTAAGAGATGCAGAAAAATTATTCAGCCACACACCGGATCATTTTGAAGCATGAGGTAAAAGATGACCTATGCCACTTTACTTGTGTTTCAGAAAACAGAAAACTATCTAAAGGCTTAGAAGTGGAGTTAATGCTTTTTATGGGAATCATATTATTATGGAATGATAACACATGTGTTTTGAAAATAAAACCATTTGGCAAATATTCTCGTGGAAGCCTGTTAACATATTGGTCACTTTTTAAGAGATGGAAAAAAAATAAGGGAGAAGGAAAATAAGCAGAATACCCACGGTCACAGTGAATAAAATTCAACAATTGCAACTCTTAATAGTTCAATATCATTTGTGGCACCTTATTAGAAGTCTAAGATGAGTTATTGCACTTGCACCAGAAAAAAAAAAAGTGAATTAGTCTGTGTTAGTAAACATCTTAACCACAAATACTACTCGGAGGCACATAACAGCCCTGAAATTCATTAACATTGAAAATGGAACACCTGCTTTTATGTCTGAACAGTTCTGTTTGGAAGTCTGATAACTCAAAAGCAGAAATCGTAAATCAAGTCCCTGTCATGTGATTTTTGGAGTTGATCATTTAGAAATAATAATCTGCCCTGAAATAAGCCCTGCACAAGTAGAAGAGTTTTTCCTCTCCAGATATTCAGAACTCAACAGAGAAAGACTTACAGATAGAGTATTTTCCATGCTGAAAATAAAACAAAACAAAAAGAGAAAGAAAATATTTTTAAAAATACCTTTAGACTTGATATTTTGCTTTCTCTGGATGTATATTCTCGTAACATGTAGGCCTTGTCAGCCTAAGGGGGAAAAAAAAAAGCAAAAAATAATTATAAAATTATAATTTATTATCAGTGAAAGCTAAGCTCTATAAATGCACTGAGTTTAGTAATCATTAAAATTTGTTCTATCAAAGATTCTCACTTGGGAGAAGAGATACATTTTCAGTGACAAGAGGAAGGAATGGAAGAAGGTTTAGCAAAATGAGTTCCTTCCCCAAAGTCCCTTCGCTGTTCACAAGAGAGCTATGATTAAATATACCTACTAATTTTAACTCAACTGAAACTCCTATAAACAGTATTAGTAGAACTAAACAGAACAAACAAATCACAACTATATATTCTATATTGTTTACAAGATGTTTGGACTCAGTGTTGTATGGACAATTATTTGCAGGGTAGAACTTGTAGCCACGTGATAGACAAGTCAAGAAAATATACATGAAAGCCAGGAGCTTATAAAATACAATTGAAAGTTCAGTTCAGTAACACCTATGCCTCAAAACATCAGTATTATGTTGCAGGATATCAGTAGGTCCTCTCTGAAAGTAATACTTAAAGGAAACATCTGTAAAATGCAAACGATATAAAGAATAAGTGCTTACCTCGTGGTGAAGCCTTGTATCATTCATCCTGATAAGCACACCATCAACTCGCAAGAAAAATCTCAATAACACAAAAAAGCTGGAAGGCATAACTCTCTGCAAAAATAAAGATATTCATTTCAGGATATGACAAAATTCTTACTTTAGGTATGCACTTTTTAGGTCAGAAACTTAAAAATATTGAAGCAACCAATAAAATAGGATTAATATATCAGAGCTTTCAATAAGATTATAATTGCAAAATTATAAAGACTCTAAGGTTACAAAAACAAAACAAAAACAAACAAACCAAAAACCCTCCCCCCCAAAATTTGCCTTTTCAACTTCAAATCCAAAAAGGAATAAAGGCAAAAAGGGCTGCATTTTACATGCATTAACCAGCTGGCTTAACAAGCCTCTTGCCCACACCCCTCAGTACTCACTATTTTTACACTCAAACTAGATACTCCATGATCATGAAGTTCATCTTCAAACAGGAGGACTTCCTCAAAAAACATAATTTGCTCTCTGGCTTTCAACTTCTCTGTGTTTATGTGTTCTGTTGTAGGTACAACCTAAAGAACAAGATTAAGAACTCTTAGCACCTTGATTAGATGTCAAGATATGTAAAACTTCTCTTCATCTCGAAAATCCTACACTTGATACATTTCTAAAGGAAAATGAGTGCTACATACAGAAGAGGAAAAGATAAAAGTTAATACCAAGGTTTTCAAGAGGAAATGTCAACCAAAGCAAAAATCCCAAACAGAAAATTCTGAATAAAAACAACTCCAGAAAACAGGCTTGGTAAGGTCTCAGTTGCAACAATTCTGTCTGCATTCTGCATTTAAAAACCTTAGAAGAAATCCCAAGTTTAACATATGATTGGCAAGTTCTAGATTATTAGTAGTATTCTGCACACTTCTAATTTCTAGCAAACTACAGGCACCGAATAGTTTTGTAAAAAAGTCTTTCTTCAAAAAGGAAATATTAGTATGTTCTCCATCTTGTGCTCTCTGTACAAATTAACACACTTCTACTACCAAGGACTATGACAACACAAGCCAGTAGTTTTATCCTGTACTTGTTATCTGTAACTAAGCTAATCCTAGTGAATTAATATACTGCTTAGCAACAGCAAATAGAAATTTGGAACATCAATCTTTCAAGTAAATAAAGACAAGGGAGGATCTGTCACAGTTTAAATACGAATTAGTGTTTCAGAAAAACAAAGCCACTGAAAGCAGGTAGACCTGGGTACCTTATCACAAAACCCAGAGCAAGCAACACAGAGTAAAGGCACCAGAGAACTATACAGTTGAGAAAGTTCGTTTGCATCTGAGGAGCTCAGGACTCCAGAGGGATCCAGGAAGCATTCAAGATTCTTCTGTGCTTTACTATTTTGAAGAAGTTTTTAAACAGTAACATTTGAGAACCTTTTATATAATCACAAGATGCTTAAAAATTTAAGATGAGGTACAATTCAATAAAAAAAATTAAAAGGACTGCTGAAACATGAATAGTCTAAAATATACTTTAAAGTCAGAAACTTTTCAGTTCTGTGAACCATATAAGATTTTATATAAACTTCCTGAAAGGGAGACCATAACTTTAAAAAGTGCTCAACTGAAATGTAATATACATTTAAGGAGAAAATAAATCACCTTTAATGTTACAGTATCTCCCAGCAATGTTCCTTTGTAGTCTGTTGTATAAGTCCAATCATATGGTTTGACAACTTCCTTAGTGTGCTCAGTTTCACTCCTTAACAAAGGAAAAAGAATTTAGCCTGCTTTGTAATAATTCTTTGAAGAAATTACAACCTAACATAAGACTTATGTCCTCATTTTTCAGAAAGTTAAACATCCCCCATGCTAGAATTATGTCAAGACCGAACTACAGTTTTACTTCTTTCACAACATCTATGTCATGCAGCAAATTATGAAAGCATTATCAGAATTTCCATGTAAGCCCTATCTTAGTGCTATCATTTAAAATAAAGATTTTAGTTCATTGTTTTTGAAAATTCTATAGCTCAAGATCCTTTCTTCTTTAAGAGAAAGCAAGGTGCAGGCAACACTCAGCTGTTGTTAACACTACACTTGACATAACTTTTAACAAATACTTTGATTTCTCTTCATGATTTATTCATGGGTGCTCTCCCATTAATTTGCTATATACTAAGCAGTACAATTAGTTTGTTTGCATAGTAATTACTCTTGAACATGTACAGCATTCTGCACTTTGAATGTCAAAAGACAGTCTTGCAATGCTTGGGGCGCTATGATTTTGAATAGGAACAAGATTAAGCCATGTTAAGTGCCATTTATTTTAAGAAAGTCTCAATATAACTTAAAAATATAATTAGCAGAGTTCAGCAAATAGGATGATTATGGCCAAAAACAAACGAGTTGACTTTTATGATCGCACGGTACATCTATGGTAGGAAGAAATGCAACATGGTTTTCAAGATTTCTAGTTTTCAGCCTGTACCTTTAACGGTTTTATCCCAGTTTCCCCTATAAAACACCAGTACTTGCCCACTGGTTATAAAATACTGTACCTGCTCTCTTGCCACTCCTCTGCACAAGCCACTTTGATCATACCTTGGCAATTATTGACACATTTTAAAGCATCTGTTGCATTGAACTCAATTCCAAAACCACGGTCATGTTGTATTCTTAGAATATTGTCTCCAAACATCATCTCTGGCAGGGAAGGCATGTGCAGTTCATCAGCCAACCTGCACAGAAAGAGAAAAAGCTTAGATGAAAAGACACTTTGTGATTGCACCAACCACATAAAAGCAGGCTACGTCTTCAAATAAGGAAGTATTACTTGGGCCAAAATAACCTGAAAGTAATATCATCAATACGTTTTGTTATTTTCCCCCATTTAGGTGTGTCATGAATTGCAGAACCATTCATCAGAAGTGCCTTTTCCAATATAAGAGTATTCCTGAATCTTTCTCTCTTCAGTCCCGTACAGAATTCTCATATTTGGGAAAATAAAAGTATCAAAGTAGCATAATTTTAGCACCTTTCAGACAGCAGAGAAAACTCTGGATGGTCCATGAGCTACATGTACAGGTTCTTGAGTAATTGTTTAAAGAACAAGCACTTATCCCCAGCAAGTTTAAATCACTACACAGCAGTCCCAACTTCCATCCTTAGAAGCCTACAAGAAGAAGCTGAAAACACCTCTGAGGTAGTCTGCTCAGGTTGAAGGAGATATTCTCTATGAGTTTAAGAAGGTAGTGATTTGAGCACAGTAACAGACACTGGCATTGGCAACCTCTAAGCACACAAGCCATAGATTTTATACTTATGAAGTAGATATGTGTATATATCTACACTGAATGCATTCACCACAAGGCTTCATGCACTTCCTCCCCATCTCTACGTACCTGCTTTAGTTTAAAAAGAACAAGAATGGTGAAGGGAAGAAAACCTTAAGAAATACAGTTTTTTTAATCCTTTAATGTAGATGTATCTCACAACTTTGCTATTTATCAATAGCAAGATGTTTCTACCTAAAAGTGTTATTTCAGTAGCAATGCATACAAAAGAACATTACACTGGCCAATTTGAAGTAAAAATAGCAGATTCGTAGACCTGATGAATAAGATTGTATGTTTTCCTAGAGGAGTCAGCATAAAATTTTAAGCTACCCATCTCAGAGAGTTCTGCACCTATGGTATATTTAATCCTTTATCTTCTTCACAGGCTGCTCAGGTTTTTTTGTGGCATACGTTTGCTAGAAATAAAAGTCCTAAAGTCCTGCAGGTAATAACTATGTTATCCAAGTAATAAAACATAACGCAAAATGCCAAAAGAAATACATTATAAAATGAAACTGATTAACCGCACTGCAACTGGGGGGCAACTCTTCAGATCTGAGGTAGAGGAATTGTTTCTTTTCTGCACTCTCATGCCAAGAGCCAAGATCTGCTGGCAAGCAGCTTATTTTTGTCTTCCCTACCCTACAAAATCTTTTTTGTTCTTTCAGTCTTGAAAAATATGGAGAGGAATGAAGATAATTTCTGCAGGAAAGAAAAAATTAAGATCACCAACACAACTGTTTATTATAAAGCAGTTACCCTTTAAGAAATTGAAGGGTTTAGAAGACAGGCACAGTAGATAACCTGGCCTCTAGTTCAACTCTAGCTCCAGGTCACACATGATGAAAAGTTAACATCTTCCTGACTATAAGAATACAGATTTTCACCTTTCTGATCTAGCATCTTGCAAGAGAAGTCTTCCCAAACACAAATGGAATATAGTATACAAATGAAAAATGGGATATAGTGCAGCCCAAACAAAGTTGGGCTGCACAGCTTGACCTCTTTATATGAGAATCACTAAAACATTAGATTCTTCTTTTTTTAAACATAACTGCAAGAACTACAATATCATTAGTTAAAGTCATTCAGTGCATGATTATTTTATTCACTCAGCACAGGATAAAATGAAGAAATGAATGTCAGCCACCTAAACCAAAAAGTATGTATGTGTGTGTATATATATATACACACACACACACACATATATATATTTGTTTTTCTTTACATAAAATGGCAAAAAAAAAAAGTGTAAAGCTTCAAGAGATGAGAGTTTAGCAAAGAGGCTTACTCTTGGAGAAGTTACAAGTAACACATTTAGGATGACTACTAGAATTCTCAGCTATTTGCTACAAAAACACAAACAAAGAAGGATCTGCTCAATTCAGCTGCCTGTAAGCTCAGCCATGGCTATAAACAGCTGAGCTGTCCAGAGCTACAGTAGCAAATCTGACTTCAAGTACCTGATGCTGACAGAGGCATTTTCCCCACTGTTTTTTACAGCAGTGGAAACAACTACTACAACGAGAGGGCATTTACTGCATTCTTAATGAAACCCACTACCTTAAAAGTGTCATTAGCACTGGACAGCTTATAAGGATCAATAGGCTAGAATTTATAAAGCCCTTAATTATTCATTAAAAAAGGTAGTAAAAAAAAGCTTGCAAGATCAAGAAGACCATATTTCCAACAGAAACGCGCTAGCAATTATTTTAAAGAATAAAAATAGTTAAAAAAAAAACCCACAGAACTGAAAGCCGTGACATTTGTAACCAAATGACCCTCCTTCCCTAGCCAAAGCCCCAAAGCTATGCTCGCAGAAGGAGGAAAGGCAAAATGAAGGAGCTGCTGGGAGCCAGAGTCGTTCTCCCGCTGCAGGAGCCCCGCTCGCATCGCACCGCATCGCATTGCACCGCGCCAGTCCGGTCCGGTCCGGTCCGGTCCCTCCTCACCTCTCGGCCTGCGCCGACTTCATGATGTGCGTGCGGGCGGCGCTCAGCTTCCAGGGCCCGAAGGTGAAGTCGCGGCGGCTGCTCTGGAAGACGGGGTGCATGGCGGCGGCCTCACCGAACGGGCGGCCGCGGCGCAACAGGGATACGAGAGGCGGCGGGAACAGCCGTTAACCCCGCCCCGCCCGCAGGCCGCTAACGGTAACGGCACCGCTAACGCCTCCGTAGGCTTCCGCTTCCGGGTCGCGACGCGCGCAGCCGCGACAGGCCGCGAGGCGCCACATGCGGGGAGGGAGGGGAAGCACGGCCGGGCGTGGGGCGTGACGTCACGCGAGGGCGGCCAGGGCGCCATGATGAGTGCGGGCAGACGCGCGGCGTCCCGTGAGGAGGGGCTGGGGAGGCACCTGAGCGGGGTGCGGGCACGGCTGCGGCTTTGCAGCTTGAAACGCTGCTGGCTCTTTTGCATCACCAGGAAGATAGGACTCCCCAGTGTGCCCACTCATGTGGCACACGAACCCCGCGTGCTGCTCTGCGAGGCCGCGGGGTCGCGGCAGGCTGAGCGCAGCGGCGGGAAGGGGACACGCTGCCCCCGCAAGAGCTGCGTCCCTCTGCGAACCGTCGTCTCGCACTAAGCCACAGAGCGAGGCAAGACCCTGCACTGCAGAGCGAAGGCACCATCGGGAGCGCTAGTCCCCTGCGCTGGGGGTCTTGCCGGGATACAGGGAAGGGCAGAAATTAGGGGAAAAAAAAAAAAAAAGAAAAAAAAAAAAGTTAATCTTGGCTTCTGGGGCTGCAGTTTGTGCCTTACTTCCTGGAAGGGAGGAAAAAAAAAAAAAAAAAGGCCCCTAGGAAAAGGCCTGTTGGCCGGACTCGATCCCGCCTTGTGGCACGCACTCGTGCTTTGTGTGCGGGCGACTCCTTCCCCTGCTGCTCCGCGCAGAGCGCGTCCCTCCCCGGGAGCCGCCGGCGCTACCCGCGGGTAACGGCGCGGGACGGGCGGTGCCCCTACAGCCGCAGCCGCTGCGGCGCCGCGGGCGGCACGAGGAGGAGGAAGAGGAGGGGGCGGCCGCCGAGGGGGCGGCGGGAGGCCGGGCCGCGGC
>VWPW01012033.1:297885-331029 GCA_013389825.1 Crypturellus undulatus | reverse complement strand
GCGGCGGGGCGGTGAGTGCGGGCGTGGCGCGGCGCGGCGCGGCGTGCGGAACAACGGCCGTTAGGCGGCCGTTGCGCGGGAGGCGCGGCCCGGCGAGACGAGGCGAGCTAAGGATGCCCGGCCCGGTGGATGCTGCTCCCCTCTCTCCCCTCCGCCTCTTTCCTTTCCCCACACGTTGTTGGCGACTAGGGGCGCAAAATGGAGGCTCTCGCCGGGACCTCGCCACAGCGCGGGGAACCGGGGGGCCCTGGCTGCGCCCCGCCGCCCACCCTGTCCTGTCCCGCCGCGGCGCAGGCCCTGGCTCCAGGAGGCTCCGCCGAGATGCTGTGCCTGCCCTCCGCTCACAGAATCCTTGTGGGTGCGCGTGGTTTTGATCGGGCAGGCAACACTGTTTACTCTCGAGGGCTTTGCTTGCGCACGAGTGTCAGTGTGTCCTCTCCTTGCTGCTCCGGACCTCCTGGAGGAGCGCAGCCCCTGTGCAGTGAACACTGCTCGCAGCTCTGGCCCTGGGCAAAGAGGCTCCTTGATCCCCCCTCCCGTTGGTCCCACAGGGGCAGTTATTGCCCCTGTCTGGGCTGTGCCCTGCTGGCTATTGGGCAGGTTTGCCGGATGCTTTCTCCTCCTTTTGGGTAGCTCAAGGTTGGATGCTGCCCTGAAAGGAAGGGTTGGAGGGTGGGACCTGGGTGTCGCTCATGTCAGGAGAGACTATGGCTGGTCCTGGAGAGCCTTTTTCCTAAAGTCTGCAGACTTTAAAAGGCTTTGGGAAGACTCGCAAAAGGGAATGAAACTCTCTTCAAGTGAAGCACTATTGCCGCAGTTGACACAGAGTTTAACTAGAGAAGAGTTAACCTAGATTTTACAGAGCATGCCTCAATGATGTCTTCATTTAGGCCTTTAGCAAGGCACACATAAAAATTGAAAAAGTATGTGTGTGCAGCCTGACAGTATTGCTTAAGGCCATGACAGCCTTGCAGATGGAAGAGGCTCTTGAGCACTCCTGGACACTTGGGAACAGTAGGGGTGGGCTCAGGCACAGCAGAGATGCCCTCCTTGGGTCACCAATTTTCAAGAAGTGCTAAGATCAGCTTCACATTAGTTGGCAGACTCTTTTTTTGGTTGTTCAGTTTTTATATGTGTATTTTCAGTGTATTTTTCCTTTTTNTTTTTTTTTTTTTTTTTTTCTTGGTGTGCTGGCCTGCAGATGGATGAAGGACTGAATAAAGCAGATGGGAATGCCTGTGGCAGACAGGCTGCTGCAGAGCTGGGAGAAATACTGAGGTGGTGAATCAGGGTGACCACTGTGGTAGCTAAGATGGTGATGTATGAGAAGAAGTGACATTAAGGGACTATGCAGCATTGCTCCCTGATACTTCAAATGTCACCTAGCAACTGTCACAGAGTCAACAGGGTAGGCCTAGCCAGGCTTCCACAGACCACCAGAAAATGCTACATAGGCAGAATGCAATGTCAGGATAAACAAGCAGGAAAGAAAAAGCGCTTTTTTTTTAATTTGAGAGGAACAAAGACTAATAATTACATCATTATCTTTTTCTTTACAGTCTAGATGAAGGGACTGAGTGAGATGCACAGCTGGTAAGTATGGCTGATTGGTGCTTAGAAGCAAGTAAGATTCTCTCGAAAAATATTACATACAATGTTTTAATTTTCTTACTTATTTCTTCCTACCCCCAACCCTTTACATCCACTTCTTTCTGTCTTTCAGAGAATTTCTTCTCTCTTCTAGATTTAACTCTGTCATTTGTCTCTTTGGTGTGCCCATGGGCAATTTCCTGCCCCTTTGTTTTCCCATGGAAAATGGTTTCCCTATCCTACAGGTAAAGGTTAATTAATGTGGTTAAAAGAGCTCTTGATCTTTGGAGAGGGTGTGAGGAAACCTCTCCTGAATGTCTCTGAGTGTTGTTTTTCTGCTTGTAGCTGCTCAGCATGCCTTGGCTGCTCCATCTCTGCACGCTCTGACCATGAGCAGCAATTCCTCTCTCATCAACGTGAAGGGCCTGAGGAACCTCACCACGCTGGAAAACGGGGCTATCAGAGTCACAGAGTCTATTGCAATAATCATCATCGCCATTTTTATCTGTCTGGGCAACCTGGTGATTGTTGTCACCCTCTACAGGAAGTCCTACCTTCTCACACTGAGCAACAAGTTCGTCTTCAGCCTGACACTCTCCAACTTTCTTCTCTCTGTTCTGGTGCTGCCTTTTGTTGTCACCAGCTCCATCAGGAGGGAATGGATCTTCGGAGTTGTCTGGTGCAACTTCTCAGCCCTGCTCTACATGCTGATCAGCTCAGCCAGCATGCTCACTCTTGGACTCATAGCCATAGACCGGTAAGCAGCACTTTGATAATGAAACCAAACTGCCCTAGGTGTTTTGTGGAGTGACTTCTTGTCTGTTCACAGGGTTGGGAAGCGCTGCAGGGGATCACCGTATGTTACATTATAGTGATTTACCACTAGTTTAATTCACCGTCCCCCACACACAGCGAGACAAAACAGAAGAAAGTGTTACCATTTATAAGGCAAAATGCTGTCAGGTATCTAGAGTTTTTTGAAGCTGTTTATGGTATAATGATGTATAACTTAAGAAACAGTAAGTAAACAAAATTCCAAATATCCCCTCAGCGTGCATCACACAGAGAGACGGAATTAACAGCTGTATCTTTGCTTTCAGGTGACTTTCGGTTTGCCTTCAAAGATGCAATTCTTAAATAAAACTATTCATAACAATGCGACACTGTGCCATGTGCTCTAGGTGACCCTGCTTGAGCACAGGGATCTAGATGATCTCTAGAGGTCCCTTCCATCTTCAACCAGTCTGTGATTCTGTGAAGTCCCTGAGCCCACTTTAAGGTTTTGAGAAAAGAGCTTGTTGCACAAAAATAACTAGATACTGATATCATTGAAACATGTGCCTTTCTCTGTGTATACTTTCTGTGCTGCTGCTGACTCTTCCTTTTTGTCCACCAGGTACTATGCTGTGCTGTACCCGATGGTTTACCCAATGAAGATCACAGGCAACAGAGCAGTAGTAGCCCTCGTGTATGTGTGGCTGCATTCCCTTATTGGCTGTCTCCCTCCCCTCTTCGGCTGGTCCTCGTTGGAGTTTGACCAATTCAAGTGGATGTGCGTGGCGGCCTGGCACAAAGAGGCTGCCTACACTGCCTTTTGGCAGATCTGGTGCGCATTGCTGCCTTTCGTGGTCATGATGATCTGCTATGGATTCATATTCCGCGTGGCCAGGATTAAAGCCCGCAAAATCCACTGTGGTAGCGTGGTTATTGTGGAGGAAGATTCCCAGAGGAATGGGAGGAAGAACTCCAGCACCTCCACGTCCTCTTCTGGCAGCCGGAGGAATGCCTTCCAGGGAGTTGTCTACTCTGCCAACCAGTGCAAAGCTTTCATAACTATCTTGGTTGTCATCGGGGCTTTTGTGATTACTTGGGGGCCTTACATGGTAGTCATTACATCAGAGGCACTCTGGGGAAAGAACTGTATTTCTCCTGCCTGGGAGACATTAGCTACGTGGTTGTCATTTTCAAGTGCCATTTGCCATCCACTGATTTACGGACTGTGGAACAAAACAGTGCGCAAGGAACTGCTAGGAATGTGCTTTGGGGATCGCTATTACCGTGAGTCTTTTGTTCAGCGGCATAGGACATCAAGGTTATTCAGCATTTCCAATAGGATCACAGGTAAGAGGTCCCCAAACCTTCTCTCTCAAGTTATTTTTCATGTTTTTCATGTTGTGGTTTTGTGTTATCCACATCTGAGCACTACCAATAGTATATCCTGTGGAACACATGCTCTGATTCCTGGCTTTATGCTATAGTTCCCAGAGGATCACTGAAGTTAGACTGGTGTTAATTTTCTATAAATTCAGTTTTTAATCTCAATGGTTTTGAAGAAAATACCGTAGCTCCGAGGACTATTCAGATGCTCAGATTTTTTTTTTAATTGTAGCACAATGAAACTGTCATTTCTTACCAGTTTCCTGGTCCTGTTTGGAACACTCTGAAACTCCCCCAATGTCCCTACAATGTTCAGTGGGACATTGTATGCGGAGGCAGGTACTGAAGATATTTATTTGGCAAGATCTAAAACATAACAGGGGAGCAAGAGAAGCAAGGTATCCATTGTCTTTTCTGCAACCTGGAATCACTGTGAGTGACTCCATGTCAATGTAGGAGTTCTGTAGCTGCAGCAACATTACAAGTTGCTAGCTTTCGTCCCGGGAGATGCTGTGGATGAATTCATTGGAAAGACAGGAAGTTGCTTTCACTTTTCCTAGTGATAAGCAACTAACAACTTCAAATTTATCAGAGGCTGAGAGATTAAAAAAAAAAAACTGTGTCCAGTTCTGGGCCCCACAGTACAAGAGGGATGTGGAGCGGCTGGAGAGAGTCCAGTGCAGGGCGACTAGGATGACCAGGGGCCTGGAACATCTGCCCTATGAGGAGAGGCTGAGGGAGCTGGGCTTGTTCAGCCTGGAGAAGAGAAGGCTGAGAGGGGATCTGATCTGTGTCTATAAGTGCCTCAAGGGAGGCAATGAGGAGGATGGGGCTGGCCTCTTTTCACTGGTGGTCACTGACAGAACCAGAGGAAATGGCCACCAACTGAAGCATAAAACGTTCCACGGGAACTTAAGGAAGAACTTTTTGACAGTGAGGGTGACAGAGCACTGGAACAGGCTGCCCAGAGAGGTTGTGGAGTCTCCTTCTCTGAAGATCTTCAAGACCCGCTTGGATGCGGTCCTGTGCCACGTGCTCTAAGTGGCCCTGCATGTGCAGGGAGGATGGACTAGATGACCTCTAGAGGTCCCTTCCAACCATAGGCATTCTGTCATTCTATGATTCTATGAAAAGTCCTTGAGCAGCTCCAAAGACAGTGAATCTATAAGAATCCTAGAATCCCTGCTGTACGCTGGGATCAGTGTGGAAAATTTTATGGAGAAAAGGGTAAATAAGCCAGTACAGGGAGTATTCCTGGGAGAGGATTTACTGTTGCAGACCCCCTAAGCATGTAGTATGTGATGAGTATTAAACTGTTTTGCAGATCTGGGACTGTCTCCCCATCTCACTGCCCTCATGGCAGGCGGACGGCCCTTAGCGAACAGCAGCAGCACAGGAGACACCGGCTTCAGCTGCTCACAGGATTCAGGTAGCTACAAGTCTCTTGCTCTCTCTTCTTGGGCAGGAGAGTGCACTCACAACTTGGGAATGCTCTGGGATGGTCTGTATTCACAGAGATAGTTCTTGGTAGAGGGATACCATGAAGCATCTGCTTGTCGCAGAGAACTGCTGGAGTTGCTGTTTTCCTCTCCTGCTCTGAATGGGTCTACCTGCAAAGTTCTGCCTACTCTAGGGATTAATGACCTTCCTTGTTAATGCTTCCAGGGAACAGGATACACTGCATACACTGCTTGTGCTCTTCTTTAGTTTCTGTTGTTTGCCACAAGGAGCAGGACAACAAATACTGGGGAGAATGTGCTTCTCTGTTCCTAGCTGGTAGAAAGCGTTGTTTTATTCATCCTGGATTCGAAACAAAAGATAGTGTCAAGTCATGATGGCATCACTACTTAAAATCTCCCAATTCAAGATGCTTTGGAAAAGAACACAAAGTTCTGCCAGTAATTTTCCATTAAATACTGTAGCTGGGTTTTCTGGGAATTATTTCAGCTACCATTCTAGGGGCATTTTCTAAAATCCTTAACTGCATATGAAAGAACTCACAGAGACACAAAAAAAAAGACCCATAAAAAGTTTATCATTTTGCTGTATAATAATGAAGGTGCACTCATGCAGCAATATGTTGTTCAAAGATGCATCCGCTCCCTAACAGAGTCTTTCTCTCACCTTCTGTAAAATTGGCCCTGGAACTGCGTATGAAAGAATAAAACTGGAAGTCAAAACCATTCAAGTAGGTGAAGAGTGGTACAAAGCCCCCATCTGGAGGAGCTATGAAACCTGTGAAGCTCTTTGTCCTCCGGCCGTTGTTTGCTTACAGGAGTAAATATACTGAAAGCATCACAGACCAAACAGGGAAGCAGCAGCTTCCCTGAGGAGAGCTTGCTCCGCAGTGTCCTGTTGTCTCCTTGGGATATACCTCCCGTTTCTACAGTGGCAAGCCCAGCACCACGAGGGTGGACTGGGCTGCAGTCTTATCTTTTGTGTGAAAGCAAGGAAGAGATGTCAAGAGAAATCTTCTTGCACGCTATAGTTTAGAATAGAAAAATAAAAAGCAAAGTCCAGGGAAGTTAAAGAAGAAAAGGAAAATTATTCTCAGCCAGCAGGGGATTTTCCCCCATTAAAATACATTTCAAGAAAACCAAAGTAAGCTCTTAAGAGACAAAATAAATTGAGCATAAAATTCTCCAGTTCTTTTTTTATTTTTTAATCCTGTTCTAATTACAAGTGTGACTTTTGGCAGCTTTGGTTGTCTGCCTCTCATGTGACCACTGTTAACCCCCTGCCTTGATCAGGGCATGGGAAAAACTGCCCTCAACTGCACCCTTTATTGACTGAAGGTAAGGTTTCACCTTTGCCTCATGTCCTATAGACGTTACAAGCTCTATAGCTGATTTCAGAGCTGCTTGAGGTTTTAGATAGCTAATGAAAAGACTTCCAAATCCTTTCAATGAAAACTCTGACCTCACTCTTTTTGTGTGCAGTGTTTAATTCAAACTGAAATCTACCCTCGAAAGCCGGGTTTAGACTTCTTTTGAAAGGATTACTATGAACTGAAAAGTTTTTGCCACTACTTAAATTTTAGCTCCTCTCTTCAGGTGACCTCGTTATTGTGTCCTGGCATTACTCTATTTTTCTTGAGGACTCTTGCTTTGTTTCAGGAACAGACGTAATGCTCCTAGAAGATTATAGCTCCGATGGCCCTCATCCCCCACAATGCATCTGTCCTCCTCGAAGAAGGAGTTCAGTGACCTTTGAAGATGAAGTGGAACAAATTAAAGGTGAGTTTAGGGGTAAGTATGGAAATACCCTGGCTACCCTTTCAGGGAGCCTCTTGGGACCTTCAGAGTTGCATTAGGGTGTATCCAGTGTCTCTCCGGTCACCCTGAGAGATCTGAGCCGAAGAAAGAGCAGGTCTTTATTCTAGTTCTCAAGTAGCACCTGCTATTGACAAGAATCAGAAGCTGGGGTTCACTGCATACACACTGCTCACGCTGCATAGCAGTGTCTTCACTGCAACTCCACTCATCTAGCCACTACAGCCGTCTCTCTTATTTGTGTTTCTTAAGGAATCATACTTTGATTCCATTATCCCAGTGTTCCCTTTGCTGTCCCTTTCAATTTTGTTGTTCACAGACTTAAAATCCTTCCATCTACAGATTTCATTGTTCAGAATATATTTTCATCGTTTCCTTTGCTCTTTGCATGTTTTGCAGTATGCGCAGGTAAAAGTAGATGAGCCACATGCAATTTATTTTTCAGTTGGCTCACTTGTTGATTCTGTAATAGCAAAGTGCTGCTGTGATTGTAAAATATGGTAAAGTAAGCTTAAAACTATGGTAATATGAGGTAGAAAACTTGATCATGATTACCTGAATTTATAAATAAATGTTGCATATAGCACAAAAATGAAGAGAATCCCTATAAGAATAGATTAATAACAAAAACTGACTTTTTTATTTTGAAATATTGTTACTATTGAGAGATACTTTCCATGGAATTTTCTTTTGTAGCATTTTGGCAAAATTCACTTTTGCCTTCTTTTCAGCATGAGCTGGTTATTTTCTTGGATGAGTATTTTTCCATAGGTTTCCCATTGTATTTCTGAGTGATTAGAGCAGCAGGTGTCTGATTTGTTGCAGGATTCAAAGGAAGAGGGAGGTCTTAGTACAGTAGTTCCCTGCATATTTAGCAAAGTCACATTGATGTATCTTGGAGTCAGGATTGTCTAGGGTTTTAAACAATTTCAGCAGCCTCATTGGAGTGTTATACTCAGGATGAATACCAGTGTTACTCAACATGCTGGTGTGTAAAGAAGTTTAAAGAGGTTATAAAAGCACCAACATCCATACTGGAGACTAGGTGTAGCCAAGGTAATAAAAGGCTGGGAGCAAGTTTTCTGCTCTCTGCAACAGCAGTTTCCAACCTTTCCTGGTGCTTAGAGCTTAGCTCTGCGTTCAGTGCAGTATGGAAGCCAACAGAGCAAATTTAAACCTAAGGACAGTGCGCTTTGCTGATTTTCTTTACCACTTAGAGGAAGCCCTTGAAATTTGGGGACTGATAATTCATAAACACAAAGTTTGGTGTTTCCTGGGCTTGTTATAAAATAGTTCTTACATTGAGTGTCAGTAGTGGGCGATCTTTGTTTAATCACACTGAAAATGCATGTAAAGTTTTACATACAAGGGAAGCAAGAACTGAGACCTTTGTTTTGATCTGCTGATGCCTGTTGTCAGGCAGTTCCCACTGTCTCTATTCCTGTGTGGTCTGTGTAGTAAGGAGAAACCTGGTCTTTGACTTTAGTTGGTTCCAGATTCAGACGAATAAGGTACTCTGTGCATGGATTCAAATCCACAAAATCATTCAATGTTTGCTTAATTCCAAATAAAAATAAACATATATTTATAAGCACTTTCCTTCTTTAGATATATAGTTTTAGATATCCTCTTGAATTGGGAATAATATCTCCCTATGTGACCTAGGGGTCGCCTCATGTTCATGGAATGGTTTGGGAGCTCTGGCTATTCTTGGTAAAGGTGCTGTGTGGGTTAGTTGTTTTGCAGGAGGCATGACGATATCTTTACAAGAGAACCAGTGTTAGTCTTCAAGCATTCACACAGCGATGCTATTTGTCTGTTAATGTTTTTTCTTTTGTTTGTTTTTTGTTTTTTGTTTTTTTTTTTTTTTTTTTTTTTTTTTTTCGTTCCAGAAGCTGCAAAGAATTCTGTTCTTTATGTAAAAGCAGAAGTCCATAAATCTCTGGACAGTTATGCATCTAGTTTAGCAAAAGCTATTGAAGCAGATGTGAAAATGAGCTTGTTTGGGGAGGAGGCTTTACCAGGAGCTCTGTTCCCTATGCGGACTCTGCCAGGAAGCAGTATGAACACACGGCGTAGTACCAGACCCCATGCCAGCCAGAGACTTCAGCTGCAGAGCATCGACGAAGGGAACATTTGACAAGAACAGTAACAAGAAAAAAAGAAAAAGAAGAAACCACTAAGTATGACCTAATACAGCTGTTACTATTTAAACAGAAATAGGATACCTTGTTAGGAAGTTTTCAGTGTTTTGTCAAGAAGACTTGAAAGGCAGCTGAATTGTAGTGTATACTTACATCAGAATTTCACAGCAGTATCTGTTTACAGTTTAGGGTGCTATTGACTTTTTTTTTTTCTTTTTTGTGCCACAAATCTGTCTTAAATCTGTCACACAATGCATAGGAACACAGGATTTGGTTTTATGGACCACATCACTGGTCCATCAGATCTTGTGTCCATTAATGGCCAAAGCTAATATAGGTATGAGAAAGGAAAGGTATGTGCAATGTTTTATACAGTATTGCGGAAATCCTTTTCTGACCACCTGGATAATCAGGCTGTATTCCAAAGCTGGAAGTATGACTGCTCTGACAGGAATTTGTACATTGAGTATTTCATACAGTGTGTTGTTGCAGACTCCCAAATGATGGAGCATGAATTTAACCAAGGCATAAAATCTGAGCTTTCCAGAAAGCTCATGCAGATTATGGTTCTGTTTACTCTTGCTAGGAGATTATTTTTGCAGCTGTTCAACCATCATAATGCTGCGTCTGAAACTGGATTGCATGTTGCTTCTGTTTTATGAGAGGCCAATTTCTCAGATGTAATCAGCGGAAGCAGGCTGGTGCTACAAATGTCACTGAGTTGGTGTGGAAGAATGACGTGCAAAGTTCTTTGTTTCTCAGAAGACTTCAGTTCACTTTCTAGGCCCTGCTTTTACTAAAAGGGCACCCCTCAGTTGTGGAAAGCTTCACAGAATATAAATGAGGTATTGCTCCTTTAATATTGATGATACGTTCCGGATTCAACTTTCCTACAGAGAGAAGCTCTGTGAGTGATTTGAATTCTTTTTGTTTTATCGGAAGAGAGCGTAGTATTTAAGCCTTAGTTACCTGTGCACATAATCCTTGCAGTTTCATTCATTAACCTCTAAAATAGGAACATTCGGCACTTGTGTTGCACTTTGCATGCTCTCAGCACTGCACAGACGTGATTTTGTTAGGCTTTCATTAGATGCTCTGTGAACCCTGCTTGCCAAAGAAGGGGAACTCAGCAACAGTTAAGAAGCTGCTGGAAATTAGCTCATCTGCGAAGGCGGATGAACAAAAGAAATGAGCTGCATTATCAGAGAATGCCCAGCTTGAGGAAACTTTCTGTGCCTTCCTGGGCTGACCCCTTCTTCGTGGGGATGGTGGTCCTGCCTTACTGCCTTTTTCAAAGGGACAGACATGGATTAGCAAGATAAATTCTTGGGAATGGATGGCAGTAGCCAATGGACTTAAGGACCAAGAGTCTGCATTTGTTTGCATATACTTAGTTTCTCCTTCCCCTTGACTTTTCCGAGTTTTGGTAAATCTGGGGCAGGATCTTTCTGTCTAGGCAAAAGCTGGGTATATGCTTGTTAAATCACGGTTGTGTGTGCGACTTGCTCAAAGCCACGGAAACAAACTGTTCCTGAGGCAGAGCCGCAGTCCAGTATAGTATTTAGACACCCTGTTTGCCTCTGTTCCTCATTCAGAAATGAATTGCAGCACCAGCTTTTGTCCATCTCCGGGCAAAGCAATTTATGAACCAACTTGAATCCCATTACATTCCCCAGTGCATGCTTAAAATTCAGTACATGATTTGCTGATTAAGAACAGACTGTTAACGCAAGAACACTTAAGCACCAGCAAGATACTTCTTTACATAATTCAGGAATTAAGACATAAAAGGAAGCCTCGTTTGGGCAGTATGGAGAGCTCGTGTTGCAGAGAGCAGCACGTGGATCTTACCTCCTCTCCGTGCCCATGTTTTTGTTACCAGTGTATTTAAATAAATGGGCATCCTTGGGCCAACGTTCAAACCCAAATTGCTGTACATGCTGGGAAGTGCCCTGCATGGAAGAGAGTATCACTATGGTGAAGGCTATATGGTATATGGTGAAGCAGTTTACTGTGGCCTGCACCCCTGAGGGTTGCACTCGCTGCACGGGGCTTGATGTGTGCTACCTGCTTCCCTTGGATTTCATGTGCCGGCTTCAAACCACAGCGAGCGAAGCTGCCTGAGCACGGAGGGACTCACAGGGCACATGCGAGGCTGACTGGTTACTGCTGGAAAAACAAAGTAGGTGGTAGGCCTGAACGGTGTACGATTTAGAAGGGATAAATGCTAAGGCACACATACAAGCACAAGGCATTAGTATTATGTAAAAAGCACATAATTCATGACAGTACTGAGCCAAGTTCAGCCTTGCAGTGCATTGCTGGAGTTGCAGCAGTTGCTGTCATGACAGAATTTGGCTCTCAGTGTTCATTTCACTAATCCATTATTGAGTGTAAATGTTGCTAATCGTTTTGTTATTTTTATTTTTTACTACACACCGAATTATAACCTCTCCACAACTCTGTTATTACCAGTGTCATTATCTCACTCGAATTGTCATTAAAGAAGCCAGTAATGAAGAAATGCACGGGTTTTGTAAAATTATATTCTCCACCTTAAATGCAAAAAGAAAAAAAAAATGTATTTCTGGCTTATAAGGGTCCGGAATGTTTGTTTCTGTTACCGTTACTTCAACTTCAACTGATTTGTAAACTTTTTAATTGAAAAACCGTAATGTTTCTCACGGAGACGAAGGCTGCAGGAAGGGGGCACCCGCGACCGCGCCTTCCCCCGCCCTCCGAAAGCGGAGCCTGCGCGCGCGGGCTGCAATCGCGAGTCGGAGAGCGGCGGCGATTGGCTGCTCCGTCTCGCGCGTCCCGCCGCCATTGGGCGGCCGCCTCGGCAGCACTGTGCGGTTGGCTGAGCTTGCAGGGTGGGCGGGACAAGGCGAGCGGCGGTTGCTGCGCGGCCATGGAGGCTGTGCCGTGCGCTGGGCACGGTGAGGCGGTTGTGACTGTTGGCGACTGTTGGGCGTGTGTGGCGCCCGCTCGTGCCTCACCGGCCCCGTTCTGCTTTCTCCTGCAGGGCGTCTCTGCGTCCTGAAGACGGGCGTCCGCGAGGGCCCCAACCGGGGCAAGAGCTTCTACGTGTGCGGGGCGCAGGGCACGGCGGCCTGCGGCTTCGTCCTGCCCGCGCCGTACGTGCCGGGCCCGGGCGGGAGGAGGGGTGGCTCGTCTCTGTGTCTGTGCCTGAGTATTTTGCATTGCACTTAAGCTTCTGGCTCCTGGAGATTTGCAGGCTTCTGCACGGAAACAGTGCAGGAATGTCTAGTGTCCTCGGTATATGTGAAGAAGTAGGCCAGGAGTTTGTTAGTTTTTCTCATGTCCTGCAAATGAAAAGGAGAAGGGTTAGCATTCTGGTTGGGAAAGGGGGGATTTAGTGCTATTTCAACAGTCCTGGGCTACTGCTTTCTTAGTTAAGTAGCCTCTGAGAAGATTCTCCTAAATATCCCACTCCAGGTATGTTCTTACTCTTCTGTCAACATCTTGCGTTGCCTTTATATATGTACATATATATATATATATATATATTCCCCCTCCTCTCTACCTCTCCAATAATCTTATCTTTTCAGTATTCCTGCTTCTCACTGTTTAATCCATGAGGGAAACGTGGTGGAGCTTCAAGTCCTGGTCCAGCAGCAGGACAAGGATGAATACAAGTAAGTTTGCCTAAAGAGGAAACACAGATTGCACAGTAGCTACTGATTTCAACAGTGGAAACTGGCAACAGCTCACTCATGTGCTTCCTTTTAAAACTGCCTAATATAGGCGTCTTCGTTTGAGACCTTTGTCTAGTATGTTTCAAAATATTTGCTCTTTTTATTTGTAATGGTGTTGAAACATATAAACCTAAATGAAGAGGAAAGGATTATTTTTAACAGAGTTGGATATAGCTCTGTAGTTAGGTTCGTCAAAGATTTCTGATGTTTGCATTAAATTCAACAATTGTAATTCTGACTCTTTTTGCAGCTGTCTGCCAATTGCTGGCTGCCAATTAAAAAAGAAAAAAGTGTCATCTGAAGTCTTCTGTGCCTTAAGTGCTTTAAAGATGACATAGCCTATGCAGTGAAACTCAGAGATTAGCCATTTTCTCACCCCTTGAACACATGAGTCTTCTAAGGCTTAGATCATAGTTGGTGTCTGAGCAGTAATTAACATTTTAAGACCAAGCATCTATCTAGAAAAGTATATTGTTGTGAAAGCTACATATTACTGAAATTGACTTTTGGCTAAATAGAAGTCAAGGTGTAAAGTATGGATCAAGAGATCATGTCTCTCATGATTTTGGTGCAAGCTACTTCTTTAAAGAGCATTCAAAGAGTTGTTCCTTTACTGGCTCATGCAGCTCAAGTCTTGTTTTGTTTTCCATTAGGCTGTTTTATCGATGCCTTAAAAGTAAGTTGAACGGGAAGAAATGGTGTGGAAGCATCCCGTGGCAGGTATGAGTGTACAGTTTCTACTGGACTATCTGCTTTCAGAATGGCTCTTCATTCTCTAATGTGTAATTTGTTTTGAGATTGTGCAGTAAGGGAGTTTGTACTATCTTGCCATCAGCCCACTGTTCTCCAAATGAGACTGTTGCTCCTAAGTGTGGAGTAATCCATGTTTGCAGGGTTTGGTCTCTAGCTGTTTCCTTTCCTTAAGAAGGGTGCTTTTGAGACTCGGTATGATGGGAATGGCAAAGATGGTAGAAGTAGAAAAGCAGCAGTGATTTTACAAGGAAAGCAAAAAAGGATGAGGTGCTTACCCTGTCCTTGTTAAAATGATAGGAAAGTTAATGTTTATAGAGACCAAAATCCTACTTGAAATAACTAGATGGTGTGCATAGTTAGCAGCATTTCATAGTTTTGTTAGTGTTAACTCTACTTGTATGTATTTCAGGATCCAAAAGCTACCAAAACACCAAAAAATGTAGAATCTCGGCCTACTGCAGTATTGCCTTTCAATCCCAGTGGCCAACGAAATCCATTCAAAGTGATAGACAAGAATCGTGAGCCATCATCCTGGGTACAAGTTAAACAAGGTAGTGGAGAGGAAGGCAGAGCAAAAGAAAGGAAAGAAGAGAAAGAGAGAGTACTGGTGTCGGATAAAGAAAAGAAATCATCCTTGGACTCCTCCACAGAGAGAGAGCCTCTAGAAGAACTGAAAGCTAAACAGAAACAACCCAAGGGAAATAAGAATGACCCAGAACTTAAGGAAAGCATAGTGTCCAAATCTAAAAGTAGTCTGTCTGAGACTTGGAGAGCAAAAAAGGCCCCTTGGGATGAAGAGAAACATGCTGACAGTGACATGGAGTTTAAGAAGTATTCTGCATATCTGGAGAAAGAGGCAGGTGGAAAATCCAAGTCCTTTTCACTAAACCTTGGAAATCAAAGCACAAGTGACGAGCGTCCAAATGAGGGGCAGCTCAGAAAGAAAAACTTAAAAGTCTGTGGGGATAAAGAAACCAAAGAGAAGGAATGCACTGCTGGGAAGAACCAAGACATGAAGAAGAGTGGAGCAGGGATGGAGGCAGCGCCAGCCCAGATAAAAATGAGGCCAGAACTGGGACAAGCATCTTGTGACAGTGAGGAAGCAGTACTTGTTTCTTCCACATTGGGGGAAGGGAAATCTGAGAAACTGGTGCTGGGTTTGCAGCCAAGAGAGGTGCTGCCAGGAGCTTCAGAGAGGAGTAATCAGGGGGCAGCTGCGCCAGGAGCTGCACCATCACTTCACCCAGAACGACCCCAGGATCCTAAAGCTCTTCACAACCGTCTCATGGTGCAGCTGAGGCAAAAGAAGGTCATTTGCTACTGTTGTTATTCCTTTTTATTCTGTGCTCTGAAGAAAGCACTTGAGCATAAGTCACGTTGACTACTTTCAGGCAGCAGAAGGCAGCATCCCCTTAGAGCAGTAAATTTCCGAAATGTTTGGAGTTCGGGTGGGAAAATCCAGCATAAGTGCAATTATCTTTTTTAAACCACATATGAGACAACTCTCCTAAGGCAGTGTAACCTTCTGTCTTTAGGTTTGCCCAGTTTTCACTTTCCTGAGGTTGTCTGCCTACTACCTAGGAAGTAATTTGTTTAAGGTGGAACAGTGTGTAGCAAACTTGAACTTTCTTAACTGTGGCTGTTTCTGTTTCTCTCTTTTTGGCGTCATGGGGAAGGACTTATGATGCAGCCATGAAAACTCAATGCTGTGGTGCAGTATGCTGTCTGTCTGCTTTTTCCTTTTAGTTGCCAATGTTCCAGAATTTTTATTAAAAAATCCCTCTGTTTGCCCACAGCTCAAAACAGAACTTAGAAATGAACCACCAGAAGTGTTCCTAATAGCACAGAGAAGTGCAGGTAGCCTAGATTTTGAATATTTGGAGAGATATTAAAAGATCATCCAAGTAACTTGTCTGCCTGTCCAGTTTCACAAACAAATGGAGGCCCTGTGTCCGTCCTTGTTTTCTAAAGTACTTTCTAAAGTAAATCTTTGATTTATTTTCTGCTAAAAGACTATTACTTTGGAGACTGCAGAATTGTTAAAATCTGAAATGTCATGAGTAAAAGACTGCTATTTTTAAACATCTAATGTTCAAACGTTACATTTTGAAGCATCTGATCTGCTGGTTGTTCCCTGCAGGCAGCAGTGTTAGTAAAGCACATTCAGATTTTGAATGTTATCTTGTTTTACAGAGTACACTGGCTACAGTGAATGTGCAGCTCCTGCCAGATAAAGGGGAACGGTTATTAAAGCAAGTGCAAGATTTGGAAGCTGCACTCAGTGCTCTTAACATTTCACCAGGAAACACTACAGAAAAAGGTAGGACCTCTACCCCCACACCTTGAAACTTAGCAAAGCAGTTTGCCCTGATATAGTTGTTAATCCTCTGGAAAAATAGCATAGATTTATCCATGATATGCAGGATCTGTTGAGGCACAGTGTTTTTGTGCATGTGGCAGGGGAGGATGGAGATGGGGAGGGGAAGAAAATGAAATGAATTCAGATGTTTCCTCTGTGAAGGAGGGTGGCTTCTTGAGAGAGTTTTCTTGCATCCTTAGGACCCAGGACTTGTGTTTTGGGTATATGATTTGAGGTGATTGTCTGAAAAACTGGCAGTGAAGCATTAACTTCCTCTTTAGCCAACCCTGCTGCTTATCGTAGGAGTTTATTTTGCCTTTTGTGACCAGATGTATGAGTTGACATGTTCAAGTTGCTTCCAGAGTGATATTCCTGTAAAGTAATTCCCCAATTCTATTTACTATTAAATCAGTTAGGAAATAAAGAGGCATTTTGTTGAGCTGGTTGCACTGTCACCTCAATAATGGAATTATTTTGTGATTATGCAATCTTTTATTTTGATTGGAAAAAAAATCTAATTTATCAGCTCCGTCTCTCCAAGAAGGAAAACGGTAATCCAGACTACCAGAGAACAAGCAGTTCCAGTGTCTTGTACTGTGCCTGGTTTTAATCAAGAGAGAGCCTTTAGGAAGGAGATAGTAGCTCAGAGTTCCTCACCCATTCCTTCTTGGAGGTTTCAGTCCTTTCTTAACCCAAACATTGACAAGGAAGGTCTCTAACCAGAGTAAATCCGATGGGAACGATGCACAGGACTGGCCTTGCGCGTGCTCCAGTCTGGTCACTACTGCCAAGTTGGCTGTATTGGTATGAACCTCCCAATGTGCTCCATCTCGGGACTTGGTACCAGGGACTTAGGAGCAGGCTCAGACCAGGCATTTGAGCAGTTCCAGTCTCAGCTGCTGTGACAGCCTGCTATCCTGCTGTTACTCAGCTATGTGTGACCATCTAATTAGCTTTTGCAAGCAGACCATTGAACAGTGGTCTGGAAAATGAAGACTTTAATAGACAATTCTGAGGTCCATTGTGAAACTTTCTAAACCTGCAATCCCTTTCTTCTTGAGGGGAGGATAGTGCAAGGAGTGGCTGTTCCAGGGAACCTTCACCTGACCTCCTTGGCAGACCGGGTGGTACAAAGCTCATAAAACCACCTCCACGCTGGGATCCTACAGCAGAGATCTCTTCAGGCTCGGACTGTCAACCCTCTGCTACTGCAGCCTTGGGGTCCAGTGAATATCGCAGTCATGGTTTTGGAAGTAAGTATGGAAAGATGTTTTTTCATTAGGGAACGCTGTTGAGCATTACCTCTCAGAGGAACCTGAAACTTTTCTATGTTTGAGGGTACTAAACCTTTTCTCTTACTGAGAGCTGTATGCTGTCCCGTAGGCATCTGCGGCCACTAAGGTTTATCTCTGGGATTGAAAACTGTGCTTGGAGATTTAGCTTTGTGAACAGACCTTACCTGTTATACTGTGTCTTTCTAGTGAACTCTGGCATGCAGAGTCTGTATGGAGGAAGAATGACAGAAGACCGAATCAGGGGAGTACACAGTGCTACAAGTGATGCTATTAATCATCTTTACAAGTCTCTGGAGTCCTGTCCCACAGAGCAGACAGTGGCTGAAGATCCCCCTGGGTTGAAGGTGAGGTGGCAAGAAAATATATTTTCTGGGGAGCTCGGAGGTTTCTTTCTTCTTGACCTAACTAGCTATGAGAAATAGTTTGTCAGTGTTGCAGAAGACTGAGTCTATATAACCCAATAGATTCCGGTTTCATCTCTTCTGGTCTGCTGAAGAACAGTTCTTGGTCTCTGTCATGGTACAGAACCCATTTAGAAGGTTGCGTGCAAGGTGTTGGAAGGCACATGCCTCTGCAAGGTGGTGCATTTATGTTTAGCTGTCATCATTTTCCAGAGTCACTTGGGACCTTTCAACGCCAGGGCAGTCTTTTAATGTCATATGGTGCTTCGCTTCATGTTTCCTAAGAAACTGTAGATGTCTTAGGCTTGATGAGGAAGGAGAATGTGCTTTCAGTCTCTCCCTCCTTGACAGTGTCACCAGTTAGGTGGATTTTACACTTGATAAGCCACTTTCTTGCATTCTCAGAGCAGCATGAGGCTTGAGGATGGTTTGTGTGGAAGCATCAGTGGGTCTAACCTATGGTGTTGATGGCCTGCTCTGTGTAGGAATTGCTTCTCTTGGGTGTCACAGTCAATGTGGGACAGCAAAAGGTAGGCAAACTCCTTCTAGTAAAGCTGTAGTAGGACAGCTCAGCTGCATAGTTTCTTATAGAAAGCAGGAGTGTATGTACAAGGTTTTTCCTTTGAATTCTGTCTCTCACCTTCTCAGGTTCCCCTGCTGCTGCACCAAAAGCAAGCGCTCGCGTGGCTACTCTGGAGGGAGAGCCAGAGCCCGTGTGGAGGAATTCTAGGTAGGCAATGGAATGGGAGGGGAATTTGAAGGGTATATTTGTGCCAACAAAAGCTTGACACAGCCGATTACTAGTCTCAGAGTAAGTTATTTGTAGGCATGTAGGCTTGTTCTTGCATGTGTTTCAACCACTTACAGTTATTAACCCACTGTTAAATTGTGCCCTGAAATGGACAGACTTCTGCTTCCAGGACTTCCCACGGTACTTTCTGTTGTATTAGCTGTTTCAGAGTACATCTGAGTCCTGGGGCCCCATTTCTGCAAGTAGTCACAAGTTCTGTCTGCCTCTCTCTTTCCAGCGGATGACATGGGCTTGGGGAAGACTCTGACAATGATTGCTCTCCTTTTGGTTCAGAAGAAGCTGAACACAGGGGAAAGGAAGGAAACGTTAGAAATATGGCTATCCAAAAATGGTACAGAATTGTTTTTATTATATAGCATGTGTGTTATGAAATAGTGCCGTTTGAAATGCCTAAAGCACTCCCAAACTGAGACTCTTTATATGTGCATACTTTCTGTAAGGAAATTCCATTAGGCTCAATATTTGCTGCACTCCCTTGCAAGGCCTTTCACTTCATCAGTGACACTTGTTCTTCTAGTGGTTGTGCAAGATTCTGCAACCTTTCTTCAATACGGTTTCAGGGTGTTGTTGGTTGGTTTTTCTTTTGCTTGTTTGGGTCACTTTTTCTGTTTTTTAAATTCGTTAGCCTTCTGAACTGGTTAAGCTTACATTACATAGTTTCCTAGCATGAAGATTTGCATTATTAATTCCTCCTTCCCTGTCGTTGCTTTTCTGTTATGGAGTTAATGGACATTACAGAGCTTTTAAGAAATGGTCTGGTGCCTGTGTTTCTGTATCTGTCACTGTCTCCGTCTTCATGTAATTGGTCAGAGCTTTGTTTTAGCACTTTGACTATATATTTTTTTATGTCCTTCGAAGTGGTGATAGTTTTCCTAAAAGAGAAAAGGTGCATTTATTTGGAACTACAATTTCACGAAAAATCAGGGTTAGTTTCTTACTTCTGACTTTTCAACTTACTTGAAGGAGTTACACATCTCAATGGAGATAGTGATGCTTTTAGTGAGACATAGCATCTCAATGGAGATAAAGTGATACTTTTAGTGTTTTAAGTATTTTTTTTCTCTGAGAACTAACCATCCCAAAGAATACAATGTGGATAGGACTGCTTTGCAAACTGTGCTTGTAGGAAGGGTGCCCAGATGTTAATTTCTTTGACTTGCTAAACTTCTGTTTTTGTTGTAGTCTAACGTGAAGTACTTGAAATCTGTTTGCAATGTTTTCCTGCAGATTTCACTGTAATCCCCTCCCACGGCACTTTAATAGTCTGTCCTGCATCCTTGATCCACCACTGGAAGAAAGAGATTGACAGACATGTAGGCTATGGCAAACTGAGGGTTTATCTGTACCATGGGCCAAACAGGGATAAACATGCAGAGGCGTAAGTGCAAAACTATAAATATGAGCAAGAGATTTTGTGCATCAAAACTGAAATTTGGTGACTATAGTATGATGGAAGGAACTTGAAGTATGAAAAGGTGGAGGATCCAGGAGGTCAGACTGATATCTGCAATTAAGATGCATTATTGTTAGAATTTATATAGCAGAATTATAATGGTCTATACTGATGATGAGTGGTTCTGGTTCAGACTGTTGTACCATTGATGTTTACTTCCTCTAAAATTAATCTCTTGCTTGTAGAGACTATAAGTGACAGTTTCTTCTGTGCTTGTTGTTTACGTGGGTTCTTTCTTGTTTTCTTTTTTTTGTTTGTTTGTTTGTTTATGGCTTGTGACAAATTAGTTATATGAGTAAGAAAACTTTCTGTGCCACTTTGGCCCCATTCTAAGCTGTGAGGTGTGGATCCAATACTTTGGCTGTCATTTTAAGCTTAGTGTTTACTTCTGTCTAATTTCGGTGTCCATTAAAATGGGAACAGCGTGCCATTCTCTGACTGCTGTGATGCTCATTTTCCTGTGAAACTTTCATCTCTTGTAAAAGTGTGGTTTTCTTAACCTCAAGCATGTGTTTTCTTTGTCTTGTAAAGCAATCCTCTTTCATTCTTGCTCCTGATTTATACTTCCCTTTACATAGGCTCTCCGCATATGATGTCGTTGTCACAACCTACAGCATTCTCTCCAAGGAGGTTCCCACAACTAAAGAGGAGGGGGAAGTCCCTGCAGAGGACCATGATGTGCAGGTAAGAAGCTGTGTTGTTGCCATGCGTTTTGTTCCAAGGTAGTGCAAGCCCTCCTTATTTCAAGGAGCACCTTTATAGTACAGTGAACGCTGGAGTGAAGAAGAATTTTTTTTTTTTCATAAGTCTCCTATAGGGTTTACACAAATGAAATCATGAGAGAAAGTGCTGTGAAGTGCCAAAAGAAGACAGGAAAAACACTTAAAAATATTTTTGCAGTAATCTTAAACAGTTCAATAATGCTCAGTGATGTATTAAAAAAAAAATAAAAAGAACATGATGATGAACATCTCTTCCTTGCAGTGAAACCATGAAGGAGCACCAAAATCTCCTGCTTAGTGCTCTTTGCTAGGAGAGCTATTGTCCATTTAAACTACAAGAAGCCTGTCACACTTAACCTCTGGGCCAGCTGAACTGAGATTGAGGCACTTAGCATCCTGCTGTCTTAAATGAACAAACAGCAGTGTATTTGCTAGGCTGTGAGGTGGATAAAGCAATTCAATACCCATTGAGAATGAAGATGGTATGTTCTGTATCTAGGACCTTCTGTCTTTTGTGGTATTTTTTTTCTAGCTCTGTGTATGGGTCCCCTTGCAGCTCTTAAAGCAAATAGTCCTTTGAATTTCTTCAGTGTTATAGGTAGCAGTTGTCCGTATAAAACAGTAGAGAGGTCTTGTACTTAGACGTGCAAGATATGCTGCAATAGAGTAGGTGTGTGCAGTCCTTTGTCCCAGCCCAACAAAACTGGACTGATCCAGAATGCTTTTCAGGAGGGAATGTAGGGAAAACAGTAAAAGAGTATAGATGTTCTTAAAAGTAAGAAAAAAATGAAAAAGATTATAGAAAATGTCATGAAGAATAAGCTGGCGTTATCTTTCAGTTTATTAATGTTGAGGGGAAGCTCTGGAGAGGTACTTTAGTGAGGAAGAAATGCTTGTGGTAGTGAAACAAAAGGCTCACAAAAGGAAGTATGAAATAAGAGCTCAGATTACTGCTGGCCACCATAAGGAAATTACATCTTGCTACAGAAATAATGTATTGGCTTGTGGCTTTTTAGAGAATCTAGCCAGGTTATTGCCCTAGGTTGTAAATTGAATCTGCTTTCTCTTTCAGAGTGGATCACGTCCCTGTTCCCCTCTGCTCAGGGTAGCTTGGTCTCGAGTTATATTGGATGAAGCTCACAATATTAAAAACCCGAAGGTTCAGACCTCCATAGCTGTGTGCAAGCTGAGAGCCACTGCAAGATGGGCTGTGACCGGGACACCGATACAGAACAACCTGTTGGACATGTACTCTCTGCTGAGGTGAGCTGCTGACCTGTAAGAAATGGGATGAGGCTTCTGGTAGCTCTACAGTGACAAAGTGCTGAGGTTGCTTGTAAGTTGGAGAGGTTTCTGAGATATAAGGGGGCAGTAGGACTAGTGCTTCTGATTTTACAGGTGTTGCATTATAAGCTTGTTGCTGATGCAGTCCGCAAGCCTGCCCATGTGCTGCTGATCTGTTGCTTGCAGCTGCTCTGCTTCATAGGCGCAAACAGGAAATCAGCTGAACTTGCCTTTGTCTCCAAGATGAATACCCACAAAAACAATTTTAACGAACAGATTTGAAATTAATTTTTAATTTAAAAAAGCACAGATTTTGAAATAACACACAAATAGGCTTTTGGCAAATGTGTATGCTACTTCATATACTCTGTTCGATGGTGATGTTTGAAAGATAATGACTTAAGAGGAAGATGTGATAGATACAAAACCAGGAATACTGTTTCACAGTGTGAGGTGCTAAGACTTTTGAGCAGATATGTTATCAGTGCGCTAAAACTGCATGTTTAGCCACTCGTAGCAGATGTGGCAGATGGAAATGTATTGCTTTGGATGGCAAAGAGGTGGGGTTTGGTCAGACGTAACCGAAGAACTTCACTTCTTCCCTCCTGGCATAGGTTTCTGCGTTGCTCTCCTTTTGATGAATACAAGGTGTGGAAGTTCCAGGTAGATAACAACACACGGAAGGGAGGAGAGAGACTCAGCCTGCTAACCAGGAGCCTCTTATTACGGAGAACTAAGGACCAGCTAGATTCAACTGGCAAGCCCTTGGTAAGAACCTCTTTCCTCAACTAGAGAATCATTCCATCATTTTTCGCGCAGCAGAGAGTTGTTAGTTCTTGACACACCTAAGTCTGTTAGTGAGTAGGTTTTCCTATCACCTGCAGTCACTGGATTATGAGGAATAAGTGTCTGTGAGTTTGACTGTTAATCCAGAAAGCTGAAATACAGTTTTAATGTGGCTAAGAAGCAGAATAAAACCTTTATTATAAATTGCCAGTAGAGCAGAATGTGTAAACTAATTGCAGATAGACATCTGCTTAGCAGAAAGTCTAGATGTGAGAACGTCTAGATCTGAGAACAAAAGCTGCTAGGTGCCAAATGGATCTGGTGCAATTTGGGACTTAGATTTCCTGCACTGCTGTTTACTCAGTTTAACAGGCCAGTGGTCCATTTGCAGAAGTGTTTATGGTACAGTGCTGGTGGCGCTGCCTAGCTCTGAATGGGAAACTGAGAGGCTAATTTTTCTCTGCTCTCCCTCTTCCATCAACAAATTAATCTTTTCACAGTAACTATGTGGCAGACTATACTAGGTTCTTCCTGCCTTTTGTTACTGGCTGATTTGGAATATAAAAAATTAGTATCTTGAGTGTTAATCAGGCTGCTTGGAGTTCTGCAGGCATCTATATTTTGACATAGTTTAAAAATGTTAACAATGTTAATGAAGAAATGTATTTCTGAGCCCTAAATTAACTCTTGAAATCCTGCTGTACTAGTATTTATGATACTCCAGAGGTTTTTGCACTATATAGATCTGACCTGCTGTATTTTTCCTTTAGGTATCTCTGCCACAGCGTAGCACTCGGTTGCATCAGTTAAAACTTTCAGCAGAGGAGCAATCCGTGTACAATGTGCTCTTCGCAAGATCCAGGTACGAATGTAGGAGGAGATAGGGTACGTGTGTGCTGTTTGTTCTGTTGCTGTCTGTTCAAAACGGGAAGATCTTTTGATCAGTTCTGTTTTCTGTTAACTCCCTCCCTCTCTGACTATCTGACAACAACCTTGAAGCACTAGTGTAAAGGAAGACTGATATATTTTGCCTCAATTTTTGTCTAAAAATATAATGAGACCTGTGGTATCCCTTGCCTTTTTTAATCTTGGTGTCTCTTTCAACATTGTCTTCTTTCTGGTTGAGTATACCTTTAAAGACGTCCTTCTGTATTTTTATGAATAATGTCGTCTGTTGGGTAACTAATATACTCAAAGTCTTTTGGTAATAAAACTTTCCCTGCGTGCTCGCAAAATAGATCTTTCTTGAGATCTTTTGAGTTAGACTTAGAGACATTTGGAGACCTGAGCAGTGTTAGAGTTCAAGAAATACACTGAATGGCTGATGAAATCCTTTTTACCTCAATAATTCATCAACTTGTTTGCTACACAGGTGACTCTTGCCTATTTCTTGCTCCTGGAAATCCCACTGTCTCTGTCTTATTCTTTTCCAGGTCAACACTACAGTCCTATCTAAAACGACAAGAGCAGAAGAATCAGTGCAGAGAGTACTCTGGTGGAAACCCATTTGAGAGAGGTTTGAACACCCTTCCCTGAAAATATTTTCAGCAGGGCCCTGCTAAGTGCATAGATAGAGAAGGGGAACAGGCTTGGATATTCCTTGGGAAATACTTTGCCACTACTTTTACATGAAATCTTGCCATAGAGCCTTTGGGTTTAAAGCGTTGAAGTCATACCTGTAAAGTCTCCTCGTGCTTGACTTTTAGGGGAATTCCTGTTCAAGTATCGATAGGTCTGCATCTGCTAGTCTGCTTACTTGCTGTGAGTAATAAACGGAGGTATGATTAAAGGGATGATGAGATTACAAATAGGTAGTGTTGGGTAGTGACTGAAGTGACTCTGAATCAGTATTCCTAAGGTCTGTTCTTACTTTCACGGCTCTGGGCAAATCCATTAATCTCTTTGTGCTTAAAATTCCCTCCTGAAATAAAGGAGTGATCTCTCGGAGAAGTGTCAGTGATATTGTGATACATAATGTATGTGGTATTTAAAATGTTTAATTATTTTTTATTTTGATTTATTTCAATTTCTATTTTATTATTTTAAAGTCAGGTTTGAGGGATTGCTGCATTAAATCAGGGTTCTGCTTGCCCTTCTTGGTTCTTGTCTCTTGATTGATCTTTTGCTGGAGGTGGCTGGGCCAATGCTTGGAAATGCCCCTGAAAGCTTCCTTCTCTTGGCAGTTGTACAAGAGTTTGGAGCCAGTCAAAAGGAACTTCTAGCAGACTCCCAAAATGTCTCCCAGGTCTCAAGTACTGTTCACGTCCTGTCTATGCTTTTGAGGCTTCGTCAGTGCTGCTGCCACCTCTCCTTACTGAAGATGGTAATTGCCTAATTCTGCATTGTGGGTTGGAGGTTTTTATTGTTGCACCACACTTCCGGAATGGAATGTGGGCACCACAGAGACTGTTGCTCTAACCCAACAGCGTGTTTCTTACGGTTCTATGTTCACGTTGCCTGGGATGGCTTCCTTCAAACCCACTGACCTCAGCAGGGATTGCATAGACTGAAGATGGCTACTGAATTTTATCTCGGGCTTGCCTGCCATCTCTTATTATATTATGGGGTGGGTTTTTTTTTTTTTTTTTATTGTTTTCCCTCTGCAGGCTTTGGACCAAGCTAACTTGACCAGTGAAGGCCTTTCCCTCTCCCTTGAGGAACAACTAAGTGCTCTGACGCTATCTGAGCTTCAAACTGCCGATTCCAAGACAACTGTCTACCTCAATGGCACAGCTTTCAAAGTGGATCTGTTTGAAATCACCAGGGAGAGCACCAAGGTATTCTGGTAGTAATTTTGTGCACTCTCTTAAGAGACTTAGGTTTCAGCACTTCAGCACACTGTAGCTTGGCTACACTGATAAATTGTTCATGCAAATATTGAGCACTGGATCCAAAGAAGTTTAGAAAAATATGCATATGAGAGCATGCTGTTTATGAAGAACTAGAGAGAAGGGAATGCAGTGAGAGGAGAAACGGCAGTGACTTGGCTTCTCACAAAGTGGTTGAAATCTATAGTACTTTGGCCTCGCTTGATTTGTTGCCATGTTGGGAATTCTTACCAATGACTTGTAAAGCATTTCAAAAGTCTGAGCAGAGTAGACGTTATGTTTGGTTGGTTTCTTTCACTCTGTCTTCTAGTAAGGAGTAGCCAAGTACAAGCTGAACTGAGAAAGCAAGCAGACTAACTGTTTTCTTGCAGATAGGGCACCTCTTGGGCGAACTGAAAATGATCCAGAGTCACGCAGAATCTCAGAAAAGGTTAGCAAACTTGCACTTTCCTTTTGTCATAGTGATTGAGAGAAGGTGTGTTTTGACAGTACCAAGGGTAGCTTAAAACAACTGAATACAAAACTCGTGGTATGATAAAATGCAGCACCTTAATACTGATTGTGAGAAAAATCCAAGGAAAGACAAAAATAAGAGCTGGAACTCTGAATGCAATTTAAGAAGTTGGTAACTGTAAATTAAGGGATCAAGTGAAGAGTCTCAGGCCTTCAGAGGCCCGGGAGGACTTTTTCTGCAAAAACAGATTTGCGAAGAATTTGATAATGCTGAAAAATATTTGACCTTGGCTCTGGTCAAGAACACAAATAAAGGAAGAGAGAAATTAGAACAGAGTCTGTAATAAATTAACATGTTGATCACATGCTATTGAAGTCCTGCAGTTCCTACTGTACAAATTTTCTTGGTCTTCCTTAGCACACAATTATTGAACAAATTGCTGCCTACCAAAATGTTTAATGCAGAGAATGTGTGGAGTGAGAGGATCAGAAGAATCCAAGTTTCCTGTTGCTATTGATTAATTTGGTGTAAAATACTATGATATTGTTTGTGTTGATGAGTGGCAACATAACATCCAAAAATAAAGTTGAGAGTCATAGCTTAAGTTGTCTGAAGCTTATCAGATGTTAGCCTTCTACAGCATGTTTAGCACTAGCTAACTTGTGAGTCCAGCTATTCCTGCTGTGCGAAGGGGCCTCTCTGTCCAGTTTGCAGTGGGAGAGAGTACTTATATAAGCTGCTCTCAGATGAGACAGCACCCTGTTGTGGTGCACATACCACATGTGTTGAACTGCCTGTCCTGTCTGCAGCGTTATTGTGTCTCAGTGGACAAGCATGCTGAAGGTCGTGGCTGTGCACCTGCAGCGCATAGGCCTCAAGTACGCTACTGTGGATGGCTCTGTCAATCCCAAGCAAAGAATGGATGTGGTGGAAGAGTTCAATAACAATCCCAAAGGGCCTCAGGTAGGAAACGGAGTGGGAAAGCAGTTACTAGCACTGCTGGGAACCAGTGTGATAACTGACTTCATGAATCCACTTACTGGTGCCTCTTCCCATTTGAATCTCAAGGTGGCCAGATCAGCAGGGAAAAAAGTAGCTGCAAAAACAAGTTGATGTCTTAAAATGAGCAGGAGTTGCTGCTAAAGCTTCTCCTTGTATTAGTCTGTAGCAAGAGTACACTGCTGCTAGGCTAGTGTAGAGCCTGTCTGAGTCTTCTGTTTGCTCAAAAAATCTTCTGCCAAGGAGAATAATGTGGAACATGAGGGCCAATTAGCTCCACTCAGAGTACGTTGGTTGTTTCCATCTAGTCAAACTGCATTGCTCATAGTGGTACAAGAGCATAGGAATATTGACACTGCTGTCATTTAGGGGCAGGACAGGCTGCTTTCCCTGAGGTTGGATCTCATTTCAAGGGGGGAATGAGGTGCATTGGCTAGTTTTCTTTGCTGGATTTCTTGCATAAATTGCTATCTAAAAAATAGATCTTTCTCTTCCTAGCTTTAAACTGAAGACATTCCCTGCTAATTGTATGAAACTATTTTGTAAACAAGATAAGACTTTTAACTTCCCATGTGCTTCAATTGTGTAACTGAAGAACAAATATCTATAACAGTGTTTGTCCTTTACTACTTGGACTCTTTTTCCTGATGTACAGGAAAGCACCTCTAAATTCACCATTTTCCCTTTCTTTGCCAGTTTCTCTTCTTGTTGTGGATACTAGGCTATGTGAAATCAAAAGGAAATGAATAGCATGTGCTATCTGCATATCTCAGGGCGTTGCATGAGCAATAGTAAGCTGGTCTCTGAGCCACAGCTTCCATGTCCAGGCTTCTGAATCTCATGAGTTAGCTCCTAAATATATCCCAATAAATATAGAATATAAGTATGCTAATCAGATTTCTCTGGTCTGATCTTTGATTCAAATGAATATGTGGAATATATGAAGCATTCATTTTCTGGAAATAAGCTTCTCACTTTAACTTTCCTTTGGCCTTTTAAGGTAATATTGGTCTCACTGCTCGCTGGAGGCGTTGGTCTGAACTTGACTGGAGGAAACCACCTCTTTCTCCTGGACATGCACTGGTAAAGAGCAGTAAGCTTCATCTCCAAGGGTGGATGTGCTGTTTTTTGTTTCTTTGTTTTGTTTTGTTTCTGTTTTTCCACTCACCTTGTATATTACAGTTTCTTACACAATTGGGTAGGAGGGAAGTGTTAGTTTTAAGGGCTTATGATTAGCTGCAAGAAGAGTGTTTTTAATACTATCTGTCTCCAAATCCCTTTAATCTGTCAGTCTAGTCTCACTCCTTTGAAATATGGTACAGCAAGGGGAAGAAAAAGAAAAAAAGCCCCAATCTAGAGAAGCTTAAATAGGCAGTTTGTACCACAAAAGGATACTGAGGAATTGGTAGTTCCTGACCTCACTTCTTGCCATCATAAAACCAGTGCAGTGATGCCCACAGGGAGTTTATCTTGAAACACTGGTGAAGGTTAGAGGGTGTGCATAGCTTGTGTGTCTTGGAGATGTACAGGGCTATGAAAATGTGCTGCAGCACATAAAGTAGCTGCTGAGTAGCAGCATTAAGAAGGCACTTCCGTAATTGCTGCCCCGGTTGTCAACCAGTGAACTGCTCTTGGTAAGAATAGCCATGAATAGTCATCAGCCTTCTGTGATGAACTTTTCTTTCTGCTTCTCTCCCAATCAGCTACTCAGCTTTTTGTGAATATTAACTACTGTGCATAAGTAGGAATTAATGTGAAGTAATGATCTAATTCAAAAATTGGAGTTTTTCTGTGGTGATGTAGCAAATTTCTAGCCAGGACTAAGGGAAAATATGTCTGGGCTGGATAATGACAATCAATACTGATCAGGCAGGTGAATCTAAGGTATTGAGAGTTGCAGTTGTCCTCAAGAAAGCAAGCAGGATGCTTTGGAGGTAGACAGTGCAACAAGCACTCTTGATATTTATATTTCTGAATTTAATCAGCTGCATAGCTATTCAAGTTTTCTCTTCTCTTGCAGGAATCCTGCTCTCGAGGACCAGGCATGCGACCGCATTTACCGAGTGGGGCAGAAGAGGAATGTAGTGATACACAGGTCAGGGTGGTTCCTTAGCAGTCAAAGAAGCGGTTGCTGCGCCGACTTTCTTCTAGCAATTGAGATGACATAGCATTTTGTTTTTAGGTTTGTCTGTGAAGGAACAGTGGAAGAAAAGATAGCACAACTCCAGACCAGGAAGAAAGATCTCGCTGCACAGGTGCTGTCAGGCAAAGGAGAGTCCTTCTCTCAGCTGACTCTGGCTGACCTCAAAATTCTCTTTGGCATCTAATTGGTACTTAGGAGTACCTGAAGAGGCTTCAGCAAAGAACTGCTGTCTCAGGTGCTCCTTTATATTGAAATAGCTAAGTTTTTTTTAAGCTATTCCAAGAAACGAATTCATTTGCTTCTAGATCTTATTTTTTAATTTTATATCAGATAGTTTGTCCAAAGATGAATAAAGTTATAAATTAAGCTATTGCTTAAAATAACTTTGAATCAATATTAAAAACAAATGTTTACTTCATGAGTTCTTATGTTTGCTTTTTTATTTAGAAATTTTTTTTCCCCTTCAGGTTAGGAGAGAAACAGGCCTAAGAGAAGTGAGCAAGTGAGAGATGAGCATGAGGTAGGAAAGATCAGAGGTTGAATGGTGAGATTGGGTGAATATAAGGTTCCTTGTCTTCTGCACCCTCCAAAAGGTAGTTTTGAGTTTGATAAAAGAGCATGATAAAAGCTTTAGAATATAATAGTAACAAAATGAAGGAATGATTTGAGAGAAATGCTTTATTTTCTTCAAGGGTGTGTGTGTTAATATTGAAGTGAAGAGGCAGTGTCTCTCTCCTGCTCAAAACATTTTCCAAGCAGGACCCTTGATTTCTGCTCTCTTCCTCAGAAATAGAAAGGAACCTTGAGAATCTCCCTCCTCCCCTGCCCCCTTTTCTTCCCCTCTCAAATATTTAGCATAATGCTTCCCCACTGCAAAATTTTCAACATAATTTTTTTTTTGTTACTATCTCTTAAAAAATACTTCCATTCTTACTGCTAGATAATTCCATTAATTAGGAGTAGGTGAGCTGCTAGTAACTAAGTCCTGCTTTGCAGCTTCTCTCCCCTTGAAAGTGATGTGTGCTAGTGAATAATGTTTCTAGGCAGGCGTTCCTTACTGGTGTTACATCTCTGCTGCCACCTCACCCTGCTCTGGCCATAGCCATATTCTCATTTTCTGTTGATTGGGCCATTTCCCTCGGTTTTAGCACCATGCCCGTGAAAAGGCCCATTCCAAACTAAAGCCTCTCCTTGGCTGAAGAGCCTAGTTCTGAGGGCAGGGGACAGAGTACAACATGTTGAAGTGCTGACAGTAACTAGGCTCTGTTCCCGGAACAAGGTGATGGCATTTGATATCGCTTTAAATGACCAAGATCCTCTGATTACACAGTGTCCTAGTAGGATATGGCACTGCTATGTCGATTGTTTCTCGTACCTGCCTGCATTTGATGTGATGCACAAGTGAAGCTGTCTGACTGTTGCAGCCCATTGCACAGATACAGAGTTTTGGGGACAGAGAAACAGTTGTGTGTCTTTGTGTAAAAGAGTGTGTGTGTATATAAATATATATATATATTTTATATGCATATATATGGGTGCATATACACATGTTTGTCCATAATGCCAGCTGTGGTGGATATGCCTTGAATGGAGGAGAACTGGGCAGTCTTGGCACTTAAACCATATTTATGACTCTCAGCTTGAATTTGCTTTGTATTATCTTCAGAGCTATGAGCTAAAAGTGTTTCTGAAAATATTACTATGCAATGCCAGCCCATATATAACCAGGTAAACATCCCATTCCCACACACAATCAACAGGCCCCTGTGTCTTCTAATAAACTTCAGATTTTTTTCCTCTATACTCATAAGAAGGCAGAACCCAAAGGGTACTTTTTCTCTCCCTCTATCAAAAAGTTGTCTCCCTTTGCCTCTCATCCTATCCTCCTGAAATCTTCTACAGGCTCATTGGAAGTAAAGCAGAACAAACCACATTACTATCTATTCAGGAAAGGATGATGGAGTCAGGGAGTTAGGAAGGCTGTGGTACGTGACATTTTATGTAAGTACTTTATAGTACACTGGATGTTACAGAGAGCTAACAGCATGAGTAAGTCATGTTCACGTATGGGAATATCCAGGTTGGCCTTGAGGAGAAGCGTTGGTGATTTTGGGATGTTAAAAAGCTAGCTTAGTTCTTGAAAGGATGCAGAAAGCATCCCTTCAAAGCACCAGCAATCCAGATGGCTATTTCCTGTAGAATATTTTTAGTACAGTAGATGGCATCAGTTACTGTAGAATTACTGTAGGATTTATCATAGCTATTGCTTGAGATGATCAAACCTAAGGCCTCACGTGCACAAGGCTTTCGATTTTTGGAAACGGTGCAGCCACTAGCAGTGCAATTGCACGGCTTCTTAGAAGTAGAGGGATGTTTGTGATGCTTCCAACAGGCTGGTCCACGCATAGGAGCACCCTAATAGCAAAGAGAGGTTGTTGCTGTGGGTTGCAGGTTGTGGGTTGCGGCAGCGCCGACACAGGCCAGGAAGAGGTAGCCCTCAGCAGTCAGGATGGCCGAGCGGTCTAAGGCGCTGCGTTCAGGTCGCAGTCTCCCCTGGAGGCGTGGGTTCGAATCCCACTCCTGACACACTTTTTTTTTTTTTTTTTTCTTTCTTTTTTCTTTTGCCAACACAGCTGCCTTTTGGAGCTGCCGAAGCCAGGTGTCAGGCGTGGGTGGTGCAATGGTTAGCCACTTTTTTATGTGGCACAGCTATGGGTGGCAGTGATGGTGCCACCATGCTTGCAGCACTTCCTGTCTGTGGGGAGTAGCTGCCTCATAGGATGGCCGGTTAGCTCAGTTGGTTAGAGCGTGGTGCTAATAACGCCAAGGTCGCGGGTTCGATCCCCGTACGGGCCACATTGGTGTTTTGTGTTTTCACCTCCTCCCTTTTCCTGTCTGCTTTGGGTGCGAGGTGCCCTGAGCACCCTGCTCCAAAGCACTAGAGGGTCGCAAAATGGAAGGGAGCAACATTCAGAGTCTGGGAAACTGCTCCTTGGGAGTCATGTGCAGTGCCTCAGAAGGAGAGAGTTGCTGCTGTTCGGCTTGGGGCAGTATGTACATGTTTTGCTTTCTCTATTGTCATAAGATGGCAGTGTGAGAAAGCCAGGCTGCTTCTGTGCTCCTCACTAGTAGCCCTGTGGCAAGCTGGGGTAAGGTAAGGCATTCCCAAGAATTTGCCATTCATGGGAGAAGGTTTAGCACCAGCATTGGCTTGTTCTCCTGTCCAAAAGTACTGTCCAAGTCTTATAGCAAGCCCACCCCTACTGGGGGTCAGAAAAAATGGCAAAACTGAGCTGCTTTCTGTTTTATGGTGCTGTTTCTGCCCACGGAATTGCTGTAGCACATGTACTACACGGCCATGCACCCTGGAGGGCCTTGGAGGTGTCTGAGGGCCCAGCCTGTGTTTCCAAACTGTATTAGGTGTTTCTGGAGGTACCCTGGCACTGCTGGCACTTGAACCTGAGATCTTCTACTGGGCAAGCACTTCAACCAGCTAAGCCACAGCACTGCGCAACCCCTGCCTCCTGCCACAATATCAATGTTGGGCAGGGCGACCTCGAGAAAAGCGTGGGCCTTGCGTGCTTTCTGGAAGGTCTTGTGAGTTGATGGAAGGGCTAAACCTAAACTTATTGTAATACACCAGAGGAGGGAGGGCCTCTCTGACGTCCAAACGTCTTGGGGGTGTGTGGAAAAAAAAACAAGTATTCCCGTAGTCGGCAGGATTCGAACCTGCGCGGGGAGACCCCAATGGATTTCTAGTCCATCGCCTTAACCACTCGGCCACGACTACCGCACGGGTGCTCTCTTTCGCGGGGTGCCCTCGCGCTCCCGGAGCCGCCCCTGCGCCGGCGCCGCGCGGCGCCGCGGGAGGCGCAGCCTAATCCCCGCCGGGGACGGCTGCCGAGCGCCGCCGCGGAGCCGCTGGAGCTGCCGATGCCGCTGCAAATGCCAGAGCCGGAGCCGCCGGAGACGAG
>VWPW01012033.1:258519-287182 GCA_013389825.1 Crypturellus undulatus | reverse complement strand
CACGGGGCGGGGCGGGCAGAAGGACGGCCGCGGGGGCGGGGACGGCGCGGGCAGCGAGGCGGGGATGGCGCCGGCACCGCCCGCTCGCGGGCAGCGGGATCATGGCGGCGCGGGCGGGTGTTTCTTACTGCATTTATGATTCCTCTGTGCACATTACTTTATATATACTCTGTGTATACATATTTACTCGCTAAAGTTAACGCCGACGCGTCCAGTAACATGGGGATTCAGAGCAGTCAGGGCATGGGTTAATAGAGGGGCAGGGGTTCAACGGCACCGGTCAGATAGTCGCGGGCAGCACGGCTGAGCAGCTAGGGCCGTGACACAAGACTTCAGCGATCGAGTGAAGCCACATTGTCCTCTTTTCAAACAAACATGTAAGTGACCGTGCAACAGTGGGCAATGGTGCTGCGCTGGACTGAGCCAGGGAAGTTGCCTTCCAAGCAGCTGATCAGCCCGTTTACCAGAGTTTGGCCAGGAAAAACGAGTTACCTGCAAATCCCAGCCCCGCAGGATTTGTACCCAGCCATGAGTCTTCCCTGGAAATGGCGGGTTCCCGTCATTTTGGGCAGATCAACCTAACGGGCGGTTCTCAGGGATTCATAACCTGCCTCTTTTCATCAGAAAATAATTTCATGAGGTTCTGTGCAAAGCAGTAATGCCCACCTGAAGGCTTGAGTGCTTCTGCTGTGTCTGATTCTGCTCCTCGTCAGCAGAGGATGCTGTGAAGCCGCAGACGCGCGCCGTGGGAAGGGAAGGATTGCTCTCCCGTGCGCCCCTGTGGCTGCCAGCTGGAGGGCAGGATCTTCCCGAGGCCCGTGGGAGGAGAGGATGTGCTGGAGGCCTGGATCACAGGGAGTGTTGTTTCCAGGAGAGCTCTGTGGGCAAGGGAGGACCGTCCTTAGGGGTAGATCTGCTGAGTCAGGCACAGAGCAACTCTTCCTTCTTCCCGATTGCTGTGATAGTTCAGTTTCTTCCCAAGTCACATCCCTTAGATTTACCCAAACGTTCCTGTGATAACCAGCACACATCATGCCCACTTCTGTGCTACCTGTGCTTCACAGAGCAGTGAAGCTCTGTTCTTCCAGTGGGATTACTTTTTTTTTTTTTTTCCCAGTAGTCTGAATGCAAACTGCAGTTGATAACATCTTGTTCTCTACCCTGTGTAGTTTCTAGAAACCAATGATAAATTTTTGTACTGCTAGTCTGGGGAATTTTCTACTAACTGAAAAAAAAAAAGGACAATTATACTCTTCCGTGACAGTAATGTGTGTCAAGTGCTGCTGATTTTTTAGCAGACGATCTGAATTGAATCACATCCCTGTGTGCTAGTAAATGGATGCTGTGGGCTGAGACAGGGGAGAGAAAAAAAGTGATTGTAATGTAAAAGAAAGTACATAAAACTGAAGTAAAGGTATAAATTGGTGGGTGTAAAATAGTTCAGATGGGTATATGTATTTAAAGTAAGAAGTTATGATCTTGTTGTGTCAGGCTTTTGGATGTTTGGGCCTGATGGAAGGGCTGAGTGAGAGAGAAGAAAATAACTGAATTCCTAAAGAAAGGCTTGTGTGTGTGAGAGACAATTTCACTGATGTAAAATGTGTAATTTGAAGTTTCATTTTAAATGCAGTTACTTAAAGATGTTCAAATGGGAATATGAATCCTGCCTTCTTAGATACCTTTGTCCATAGAACCTAACTTAGGTTGCTCACAACCACATGGGGATTTGCACCACTTTAATTCAATATAAGGTGCTCAAGTCTTTTTTTTGTTTGGTTGGTTTTTTTTGGAGGAGGTAAGGTTCAAAAGTGCCTGCTATGATGAAGCCCAGTGGTACAAGCTGTCCCCTCATATCTGTTTCTCCAGGGTTGGGCATTGCACACTGGTTGGCAGAGTTCATCCAACGTTAGATTATTTCCCACCAGTGCTTGCTTCTCTGGACTGTGTTGTCTCAGAGTGCATGGGAACCGTGCAGGCCTATCTACATATAGTTTGGGTTTTCCCAGTGAAGCCCTTCTGTATGTGATGCTCTTTTTTCAAAGACTACACTATCTCCACAGCTCCTTTCTGCTGCAGAGTGCTGCTGCTCTGTCCTCTCCTGCAGGACTTGTCCTCTAGAGAAACACTCCTGTCTTGAGTTTGGTCCGGCACAACGTCTGTCCTTCGTTAGAGAGCTCACCTCCTGCTTCACCCCTTCTTGCAGCCCTAAACAAGACAAAAGATGCTGTGTGTGCTATGCGCTGCCATCGTTTCTGCTGTTTGGGACCCAGCACTGCTCCACTCTGCCCACTCGTTCTCCCCTCCTCACAGACCTGCCTCCCTCTTTGCATCCTTCCTTCATCGCTCTTGCTCTGTTTCTGCATCTGTCCTCACACAGTCTCACCGTAGAGCTTCCCCCTGCTCTTTTTGCTTGGACCAGCCCTACTCTCTTTCTCTCATGTCCTAGTCCACACAGTCTCCTCTGCTGGAGGATGATCCTTGCATTCCCCCACAGAGCTTTCTTTTTCCCTCTGGTTTCAAGCCTCTCCAGGAGACCTAACCCCATCGTGGGCTTGGGCACCCTGGCTCTACTGGCCCCAGGCTGCCATCACCAACGAGAGCCTTGTCGGGGTGGCTGGTGCAGACCATGTTGGTGCTTTCACCACAAGAAGGCACTGCAACCCCCCTCTTCCCTGTCACCCAAACAGTGCCCTTGGGGTCCTTCAGGCTGGAAGGGACCTGGTGGTCCCCAGCCCAGCCCTGAGGTGCTCACAACAAGGCTGGCTCCGGAGCTGGATGAGGTAGCTGGATGAGGCTTCCCTTCTTCGCCTGCATGTGGAACATCTCCAGGGAGGGAGTTCCCTTGCCCTGCCGGGGCCTCAGCACTGCACCACCCCCACGAGAGGGATTTTCTTCTCATTGTCTGCTCAGAATTTCTATCACAGCAACTACTTTAGGTCAGGCCAGCCCCCTGCTCTTGGTGCCGAATCTAAAATCTGGACTTTCAAGGTCCTGGCTTTCCTTCAAAATTGTTGTGTCAGCTTTAAAGGCCTGGCTGAAGATTTACTGAGTGAGCTGACAGAAGGTTGCGCTTAGAGGGTCATCTACTTGGATGTTGTTCCCATCTGTATGTAATGGGGCAGGGAGAGTTGTGGAGTGCATTTTATTTCGAGAGTGAAGCCATCTGTAGCTACTAGTTAGCCACAACCGTCCCTGATGGAGACCTTCAAGAAGATTTGAAGAACTGGATTCTTATCCTTTTTATTTAAGGTGAATTTCAACAGAAAAAAAAATGCTAGCTTTTTTTTTTTTCTTTGATTCTTTTTTGTTTGTTTGTCTTACTTCTATTAAAAAACATAAAAGCCTGAAGCTTCTCGGCACACGGCATTTAGCTCTCATCTATCTTTTCTGTGAGTATTTATGCACAAATAGTGAACAAAAGAGCAAGGGACATGGCGTGTTCCAGGGTAGCAAAGCATGATCAAGTCTGATCAGACCGAGGCAGACACAGAGCTTTAACTGCGTCTGTTTGATACTTTTGAGTATTCAATTAATGCAGTAGCTTATCAGGAAACTGGAAGAAAAGGATTCCTTGTGAAAGGAAAGTTCACCATCACGTTGGCACTTCTATTGCTTCTGAAGTTAAAAGAGCCGATCTCATCCAATTTACTGTATTGCACAAAGCCCTGATTGTAACTTCAAAGTGATGCCAAGAACTTGTAAAGCTGGAAGAATAGTCCTCTTTAACAGAAGTTGTCACAAAGGTTTTGCATGACAGAATAAGCTGAATGAAGTTAATATTTCAGTATGTGTCAAAGACAGAAGTAACAACTCAGGGTACTGAGCTGACAACAGTAGGTGATGTGAAGATTGTAAGATGAAAACCTTTCCTTCCATGCCTGCGATCTCAGTAGTTTGCCTGGGTGGTGGGTTCATACTGATCATACTAGTCTGTTTATACAAACTAAATGTAATATGTGCTGTTATGAAAGTCCATCCTGAAGCCAAAATACACACCCTTACTTCTTCCCTGGAATAATCAGTGCGTTGTTCAGAGCTGAGTGAAAGGGCCAGATGAGTTAGCTCACAGGTCTTAAGAGACTTGTGTCTTCTGCAGCCATTTCTGAGCAACAAACGTGCACTGTGGTGATGTGGCTGGAGCTACACTGAGCCCCGGAGGTTTGTAGTCTTTGAAACCCTCTCGTGTAACTGTAAGGGCTGGACTTCAGGCTGTGGATCTCAAATCAAGAGCTTTTCACTTTTACAGTAGAGGTGAGGGGCTCGAGAAACTTTTGGACTTGTGTTTTCCAGAACTACAGATGCATCAGGAACTCGAGAGCACTGAGAAACAGTGAGACAAAATACACAGGCAGATTCACAATTCACCACCTAGTATTTAGTGGGGGCAAAACCTCGCACCGTTGGTATGAATTATCTCGGCATGTCCTGAGCATTTGCAGCAAGACAGTAGCAGAGCTATAGCAATGGCAGGGTGACACGGGAGTTCACGGCCTAGCTGCCTCTCTGAGGGCAAGAGAAGGCGAATAGGCCCGAACCTTAGGAGCATTTTCTACCACAGAAGGAGTGATGATAAGGAGGACCCTAGGGGTGTGAAATGGGAGGGAAAATGAGCCTGCTGGAAGGTTCTGGAATAGGCTTGCTGCCTCTTTCTGGAAGGCCGGAGAGTGTCCCAGAGGCTAAATTTTCTCACTGTGGCTGTGGTATTGCCAACAACCCAAGCTGCAGGGCTGAAGGAGCTTTGGGACTTGCCATACCTGCAGGTGGGTGTAAGACCTAGGGGCAGGAGGAAAAGCTGTGTCATTGGGTTCTCTTTTCTTTTCTTTTCTTTTCGTTTCTTTTCGTTTCTTTTCGTTTCTTTTCGTTTCTTTTCGTTTCGTTTCGTTTCTCAACAGCAAAATCATATTAAAAAGTAACATTTTGTATTTGTTCACATTCATTTACTACAGTTGGCTGCAGTTTTCAATATTTTAAAAACCAGAGAATCTCGCAGCCTTCACTCTCTGATCATTCTTCTGTAAGAAGCATGTGAGTAACCTTTGTATACAATTCAGCTTTTTTAACAGTAGCAGTTATTAAAATGCAAAATTTTAATCAAAACGTAGCTATGGCAGGGCCACTGCCCACTCCAGCATGAGCAGGAGGCAGGGAAGGTTGCAATGCACATGGGGAAAATCAGCAGGAGGGAGTTTTAGGATGGGGAAGCAGTTGCCAGGGAAATAGGTGCTATTTGCTGACAAGGAAGCTGCCCGGTGTAAGCAGCAGCAGAGACCGAACAGAAGAGGAGCCTTGTGGCCACTTAGACACTGTCGGTTCTGGACTCCTGATGGCTCCTGGCGGTGACATTTGTAACCTCAGTGTTGGGGGCCATCTGTGAAACAGCAAGCTCAACACACCATTGCAGCCTTACCGTGGAACTGCGCTGCGGGGACAAGGACAGGCAGGGCTTTCAAGGAAAAGATGAGCAGGTTTTCATGCAGGGCCTTGAGAAGACAAATAATAAGGCCTCTGAGTACATTAACTACTGTCAAGTAGAAGTCTACAAATTATAGGATTAATTTTCTTGTCAGTATTTGAAAATATGTCTATGCATTGCTAAGTAAACTCTTCAGCAGTGTTGTCATTTCCTTTGTAAAGCAAAGGCAGCACCTCCAAAACTACCCGTGCCTAAAAAAGAAAGTGCAGCGCTTCCCACCGCACTTCTTCCCCATGCTCCATGCAGTTCATAAAAGCTGCAAGTACAAGTTTTCCAATGGTTATTATTCAATGACAAGATCTATCTATCAAGCCAGATTTTCTCCTTTGGTTTAAATCTTACACTTTTTTTTTTTTTTTTTTTTATCCTACAGTGTGGATGTGAAACATAGACAGGGTAAAGGAGAATGAAGAAGTCTTTTACCTCAGCATAGCAACCTCACTGGATTTTATGTTTGTTCATCAATAAATTTTTATTTTCCGTTTTCAAAATACTTGCTGTTGCAGGTCAGGGATTTTCTGAAAATGTTGGGGTTTATCTTGCTGGTGGCTTCTGAATGCTTGCTTGGTCTCCCTTGGGAATTAGACCTTCTGCAGCTAGAAAATCCTCTACCGGGGGCTCCCTGGATCTGTGGAGCATGCTGAGAACCTCTCAGCTTTCACCATGTGCAAAGTATATAAAAGGAAGACATTGCTTACCTGTGAAATGGCTGTAAATGCCTGTGTTTCTCAAGTGAAACACCACAGGTCTTCAATATCAGTTTAGTGGATTTCTAAATTAACCCATTGCCTGGGGCAAAATTTTCTCCTCTTACAACTCTGAGAAACAAAGAGTGATGTTTTGTTAGCACCCAGTTTTGTGTCTGGGTTGAAAAAGAGCATCTAAAAAGCCTGTCCATACACGGAAGAACTCTGATTTTCGTCTTGCTGCGAGATAATAGCGGTTACTGAATCACAGCTCTCATTTCTTTATTGCTTCAGTTTCTTAATCTTTCATAGGTTGGTCTAGCTCTGTGTATAAGGTAATTTTGCCAAGCAGGATTACTCAGCCTGAGGTGACGGAGGGTGCACAGGCGACTCTGAGGACAGGGACTTTCAGGACTGGGCTAGGGTGGAGAAGCGGAGGAACCTCTGTACAAAGTAGAGCTCTGCCTTGGGGGAGAGGTAGGTAGCATGGGCAGACACAAGAAGATCGTGGCGAAGTTTATGAGAATTAGTTTGGAAACCATTAATATTTTTTTAAAAAGTTGTTTTTCCCAAGGCAGCCCTGTCAGATGTGGTTTGTCTTGCAAGTGATGTGAGAAGGAAGCCGATCTACTGAAAGCCACAGAAGCAGTTCTTACAGACTAGTACGTGCCAAAAACTTGTCCTATAAGACTTTTTTTTTTTTTTTTTTTTTTTATCTTAGATCTCACAAATTCTGACAAGAAGCTAGACTTTGTAGGACAGCTGCACCACCTCGGCATCACATTTCCTTTCTTGTATATTTATGTAACTCGGCCTCCTTGCCAGGGTGCTTTGTCATGAGCTTTGTGCGATTTAGATTTTTTTCAGCATTTAAATGAAACAAACTGTCCCAAACAATACTGCATCTCAGTACTGCACCATCTTGGCCCTCTGAATACTTCTTCAGTTTCATTCTTTTCCAGTGTAATAAAACCCAGGGCACTGTCCTGCTGCCTTCCCTTCCCCTATCTGTAAAAACTCCCTTGAAAGACGTTAGCTTGATTATCACATGCTCATCAGTGTTTTTTTTTTTCCCCAAGACCTGTGTTTCTTAGGGCTGTCACCCTGAAACTTCTTTTAAAGCACACAGAGAGCTCTCTTTACTCTTCTTTGTGGAAAACTCCAGCAAAGTTTACTCTCTCACAAGTATTAAACCTTTACTCTCTTCCAGATTTCAATCTCTGTTAATGTGAGATACAAATGAACCACAGAAGCACTGTGCCTGCTTCCTTGAGAAGCAGGATTTCTCTCTGTCATTTTCTGAATGAGAGGCTTTGGAGAAGTTCTTCCTATATAAAAATGAAAATGCAAATGTTGGCTTCTACTTTTGAAGTCAGGAGGCTTAGGGCCACATGAAAACCATCACTCATAGGGGACTCCCTGCCTTTGTTGCTTTTTAAGATAGACTCTAGCTACTTCAATGGCTTGGTAGCGACCGATAACATTGTGTTGAACAGTGTCAAAACACATTTAAAAGCTGTTTTTCAATCAAGCATTAGTGTGGTTACAGTCTCTTTCTTTAGTAAGTGAGGGACTACTTCTGCTAACTGGGGAAAGGAGATAGACATATTCACTCAGTTGCCTCATTCTGATATGACTGTGAACCTCTTCTATCACTGTGATGACTTTCTTTTTCATTTTGTATTTAGCTGCAGGAAGTAAAGGGAAGAATATTTGTAATACGGTGGGAAGACTAGAGTGGTATTAACCTCTTCTCATTAACTTCTGTTCATTAAGTCCAGCAAATTTGTGGAACAGTATTTAAACCATCCAGTGTAACAGAACAGTGAGTTATTAATACTGCTGTAGAAAATTTCTAGATGATTAAAAAGTACAAAAAAAGTACAGAGAGGATTCCAGTAATGTTATATAGTGGATAACTTGAGGTCTTCATAAAAGCATTTAAGCATTTGGGAGAACATCCTTTTCTGAGGAATAGTCTTATAGGCAGGGTTCTTCTGATTTTTAAACAAAATGATTTCTTGGTAATTTGAAGTCAGTGTTTTGGATTTACTGTCATTAGCTCATTTATCTCAATTGTAGTTTTGTAAATATAAATGGCTTTGAAACTCTTCAACACCGATATGTTTTAGTATGTTTTAAGTTTTGCTATCCACTTTCCTGCATATATATATATATACTCAGTTTCCCTGTGAACTCAGTAGGCAAGTTATAGCTTGCATTCAAGCAGATGGATGTATTTCATTGACTTTTTTCAGGGTTGTGGTCCTTGGGTCATAGAAAATGTCCAAGCTAACACATTTCCCAGGCCCTCCTACAAATACAAACAGTGAAGGTGAAGTCCAACAGGGGTTAATTCATTAGTGTAAGCTGTTTCTTTTGCTTAAAGTACAAAACCATAGTCTTATTCTGCAAAGGCAATCTACTAGATCTCTATTTTTTGAATGTTTTCTCTGTAATCTGTGAGCACAGTCATTGCAGAAGTAAAACTTGTGTTCTTTATTTTATCTCTGTACTTACATCTGAACCTCAGATTCAGCCTCCACTCCAGCATAAGGTGGTGGACAGATAGTGGTTCTGCTGCGGATGGCCACGTGTCCAATGTTCAGCCCAGACAGTGGTTAGGGAAGGATTATTCTCTCCTCATACAGTCAGGCTGACCATTGAAATTACCAGGCAACTGTCTTAAATCAAGCAAAAGTCAATTGCTTTTACATAGCCCAAACAAACGACGTGATTGATGGGCTGAGGGTGTTACAGAGGCCGGCAGTGTAAGTGGACTCAAAAAAGGGAACTGAACAGAGTCATGGAAAAGCTCTTAAATGCACAGCTGCAAAACTCCCCGTCCCTGAACAGCAAATGACCAGACCTCACTAGACTGAATTAAAGGAAGAATCGATCTTGCCCTAGTTCTTGGACTCTATCCCAAAGTGCCACTGACAGAGAAAGGAGCTTGGCTTTTATAGACTGCTCTGATTCACTTTAACTGTGTTTATGTTATTGACCCCTGACATCCATGAAATGGGAAGAGAATTAATGGCCAAGCATGCATTTACTACTGGGCAATAGAAAACAGAAAGCCATGTCCTCAGCCATACCTCAGGGTGCTTTTACTTTGTTAATCTGCAAGGCTAATGAGCAAAACACCTACATTTGACCTGAGTGCATTCTCAAGACGAAAAGCAAGCGTGCATTTAGAGTCTGGAATGCCATGAGAACAAAAATTAAAACACCATCAACTTATCCTTAATTCTGTAGTGGCCTCATTTGGTTTGTTCACAAATATTCAGGAACAGTACAGTCCCATGCCAAGAATGTAATCCATGGTTTGTCCTTAATCTCATGAGGATCATCTCAAATGTTTCCAGTGCTTTTGGCAGGAATATTGAATTACAAAATCTAGGATACTTGCGAGAAGAGAAGAGAAAGGAGAAGAGAAGAGAAGAGAAGAGAAGAGAAGAGAAGAGAAGAGAAGAGAAGAGAAGAGAAGAGAAGAGAAGAGAAGAGAAGAGAAGAGAAGAGAAGAGAAGAGAAGAGAAGAGGAAAAAGGAGAGGAGAGGAAGGAAGGAAAGAAGGAAGGAAGGAAGGAAGGAAGGAAGAAAGAAAGAAAGAAAGAAAGAAAGAAAGAAAGAAAGAAAGAAAGAAAGAAAGAAAGAAAGAAAGAAAGAAAGAAAGAAAGAAAGAAAGAAAGAAAGAAAGAAAGAAAGAAAGAAAGAAAGAAAGAAAGAAAGAAAGAAAGAAAGAAAGAAAGAAAGAAAGAAAGAAAGAAAGAAAGAAAGTTTACAATAGAAACCAGTGCCCCTATTTTATGCTTCTGTTGGAGGAAAATGACATATCAATATGGACAATTACTCTCAGAAGACCTTAAAAAGGGCAGTTTCTTATAAGTGTTGTACAAGGCTGTCTTCCTTTTAGTTTGCGGTACTAAGAAACGCACTCTTCAGTGCCAGATGACAATTCAGAAAGGTAGGTAAAGACGACTGCGTCAGCACTATTAGGATATTTCACTCCTGGAGCTAAAAGTATTTATCATCTGTCTCGTTTTCCGTTCCGCTTGAAACTAAAGATTCTCACTTCAGTTTACACATGTGTCTGGAGAAACTTGCATAGCACTGTTGAGATTGCCTCAGATTCACCCTGATACAACCAAAGCCAGAGATCAAAGGTGGCCTTTTTTGTTGAAGTTACCATTACAAGGTACTGGCACCTCTGTAAAACAAACCATCAACCGTGTATCAACCAAAGAGTTAGGGAGCTGAAGAACTCTAAGGTTCTGTATATATGTTAAACTCCTTTGAGGATTATATGCAATTCAATACTTGCTTTCTTTGGTCAAGGCAAAAGCCGTGTCTATCTTTTGGAAGTGAATCTCTAGTCTTGTCTAATAAAATTACTATACTAAGACAGTTTCATGGGTTTAAGCTCTCTGCTAACAGACAAATTATAAAGTGTTTATTTATTCATTTAATATTAAAAAATTACATCTAACATCAAAATTCTGATTTGCAGAGGAGTGTCTGACATTCTCTCCCCTTCTAGATAATACTCTGCTCCTGTGAAAGATAGAAATGCTAATGATTTAGTTATTAATACATTTGAACTTTTGTCACTCCGTTTATACCTCTTCCTCAATCTTTATTGAAAAACTATCCTTAAGACCAGACAGAGACTTATTTTAGAAATTCCATCTCTACCTTATTCCAAATGTATAAAAATACCAAAATACCAAAAGCATTTAGAGTTCTGCTTTTTTGAGCTGTTGATTTAAAATAAGTAGAGTCTGAGCTTTGCGCTCTGAATTATTTTCAATGCTTACACTGATGCTTTAATGATACAAACAAAAAGTAAGATGGTCACATAAAGCTGGTGACAGCATTTTATTGCAACTCAGAACCAACACCAAAAAATCTTCCAGCAAGGTCTATAATGCAGGCATGAACATCACAGAATCAATTTTCTGTCAAGAATGGGACGAATCCTTTCAAAGGGGATGGAGAACTCTTCCTTCCTTCATGCGAGGCAGATGTGCCTTTCTGTAGTGGCAAGAAACTGTGCAGAAGAGGAAATGTTCACCTCAGAGTTGCTTTCAAGCTTATCTTTCTTGCCTTTTTTTTAGGGCTGAGGGGCTTTTATGTCTTCCAGCTGGGACTCACCTGTGCCTGCTTGTCTTACCTTGTGAAAAGAGTTTGCTGTTGCATTGCACCAGGTATGCTTCACGCCACATCCTGTATAATACAAGGCACGCAGCTTTAAATAGGAAGTAGGACGTCTTCCATTTGTCACACAAAGTCTAACAAACCTAAATGTCAGACGATTTCTGGTTTGTTATCTTGTTTCTATTTGCAGTTTCTTTAATGATGAAAGAACATGAAGACTAAAGAGACAGTGAAAGACAGACCAAGCGCATGGAGGAGCAGTGTATTTTTACACTCTGAGCATCTTTGGTGTGAAAGAAAGCAGATGTAGGTTCTGATAAGCTCTGGAGGTGCAAGGCTCATTCAGTCTACCCATACATTTTTGTAGAGGAAGCCAGACGGGTGAAGGAAAATGTCACCAGCTTTGAAGACATTAAAGTTTCTTTAGAAAATAGCAGCACTGTTTTCCAAACAGGGGTCCTCTTCCTTTAAAGTATAAATCACTAGCTTCTTTCATTAGAAGGAAACCATGTTACATTTTTTTTCTTTTTAACAATATCCCCAATGACATATCCTTTCTTTTGAAGACAGACTTGACTTGTGTTGAAACATCACCACAGGATAACCAGAGTTCTGCTTGATGAGAAGTGGCAAAGCAGCGGAAAGGAGTTGGCAGAGAAAATAAAATCAAGACTTTCCACTAGTTAAGCTCAAAACCATACGTGACTGAGCGACAGCCCAGTCAGCTGGTTCCATACAGCAGCTATTTTGCTTCGTGACCTCCATTTGCAAAAGCTGGGGTGCTTAACCTAAAGTATGTGAAAGCGAGTTCTGCCCAGTTGCTAAAAATGCATGCTTTTCAAAGAATCTCTGGCAGGACACTCAGCCCCTCAGGTGAACTCTGGTTCTTTAATCAGTGGAAATCGTAGGCCTGTTTGCAGAGCACCGGGGAAGGATTATCCTCTCCAGAGGACATGCATTTATTATCTCGAGGCCGGTACCGCAGAGTGTGGACTTGGCATCTTACTGCGAGTGATTTGAACGTGTAAACAGTTGAGTTCAAGGGATAGCCGAGGCTGAAATAGATCCCCTGGGCATGCTGGCTTTGCTTCGCTGAAATCAGGAGCAGCATCGGCAGCACTTAAGCACAGGGTGCCAGTCTCTTTCCTATACGCTGCATGCAAAATTTAAACCCAAACCAAATAGGGTCTTAGAAACCAGTCCCAGGTGGGCTTGCAGTCTGAACACGCAAAAATAACTCGGTAGAGATCCAGTAATAACTGAACTCAAAGCCCCCAGTAAGTTCCAGAGTCAGCATGAGAGTATGCAAAGCCCCAGCCTCCTTTCACAAGGGCAGGCCTTGCTGCAGGAAGGAGGAACAGAGCTGTTTTGGTCTCGTGTGTGCTTTTGGGCTCGTCTTTCCAATGAACAAAAGTGGAGTTCAGTGGAGCTTTGCCAGGAGAGAACCCAAGCAGGCACCGAATGCGAGTGCAGAACTTCATGTGCACTGATGTACCTGCTCCAGGGCCCCTGGGAAGCTGTGGCGACTGCCCGTTTCTCTGACCGAAGGGCACTCACTGATACGCTCAGATTCTTAAAATCTGTTGTGAAGATCCAATTAAGATCATTCCTCCCAAACTTTTAACATGCTGTTGCCCTTCTGATTGCTGACATGAAATAAGCTAGCAGCAGTTTGGATCTCACTGCTTTATTTCTCCTCTCAGTATGTTTTTTCACTGATCATGTTTATTATTGCTTTATTATAGCACTCTGGGCAGTATTTGGGGTTCTTCAGTTGCAAGGATAAGGGTTGTTTGAAGTTTTTATTGGAGTTGTTGAAGCATATCAGTCAAATGATATTAACTGTAAAGCACTGAGCAACCACTAACTGTTCCTATGGAGAAGCCAGGTTATTTAGGGTTAGGGTTAGGGTTAAGGTTAGGTCCTGCTTTGCAATACACTGTGAGGGGCAGGATAACAATTATCAACATTTTCAGGGGGTTTGCTGGTGCTGGTGCACTGCTGAATTTTGATATCTAGAGGATTTACAGTGTGCTGGACCCTAGCAAAACAGCTTAATTTCTGTCTGGAGTTTCTTACAGGCAGACTATAGGCCTTTAAAAATATTGCCAAGCAGAAATGCTGGCCACAAAGTGTTAGCTAGAGCTTATTCACTTCTTGAGCATCATTCTGAGGGATGCTGAGGACTTGCAGCCCTGGTTCTTGTGGCTGAGAGTCACTTCCCCTTGGGAGTTCTGAAAAACAGCGTGAGGTGTCTCAGGCCGAGTACCCCAAAACGAGCGCATGAGTCAGTGAGGTCTGGGCACTGAGCCTGCCTTCCTGTTCTCCCTTCACACAGTGTGTGGCATTAGAGGGTTTGGACCCAGCTCTTGTAGCCTGTCCGAGACACTAGTGCTGTTGCGAGTAGTCACGGCTCCTGGATGCAGTTCGACTGCCACTGATCTCATCAGAGCCACATTGCAAGTCTTTTCAGAGCAAGTGCGAAAATACAGCATCTCTAGCCCGCATCAGCCTTGATTATCTGAGCATCAGGCTGTCTCACTTGCTCTGTTTTACACCCATGGAGTTCCCTGAATGTAAAATGAATAGAATGAGATGNTTGGCTGCCACTGATCTCATCAGAGCCACATTGCAAGTCTTTGCAGAGCAAGTGAGAAAATACAGCATCCCTAGCCCGCATCAGCCTTGATTATCTGAGCATCAGGCTGTCTTGCTCTGTTTTACACCCCTGGAGTTCCCTGAATGTAAAATGAACACAATGAGATGGAAGAAAGGTATTTGACACAGTGCCTGGTGCTTCCTTTGCTCAGATGCCGTTTATAGCTCTGCAGCTGGAAGCGGGGCCTGCTGCTGCCCTGTACCACACAAACTCGCTGAAGGCCCAGTCTTGCCCTAATGATTCTCTCAGAACTCTACTGCCTTTTAAGTAAAATTGGGCCATGAGATTATCAGAAAAAAATAATGAAATATTAGGGGTGCAACAATGCCTGAGCTATCCATTCAAATATTACTCCGAAGTCAAAAGATTTGTTTAAAATACATAATAATTTGGGATTCCTTACTCTTTGCCTTCCTTCCTTGAGGTTAAAATTTTTCAGCTTTAGATCTTTATGAGGCTGATGAAAGATTACCTTTATCAAGGGAGCTGAAGGCCATGTGCAATCATGTGATTGTATGAGTTAGCTTTCAGAAAAGCAAAAGCAGATATTACATGATTTAGCTACGTGAAGTAGCATTATTTTCCTTTTAAGTTGCTTTTTGGCACCAGGGAAAGAGGGTATTTCGAGTTACTCTCGCTAAGAATATGAATAGAGGCTTTTGATGCTGTATTCACCAGGAGTGGTGATGGATATCCTTCATAGGCATAGGGAGAACACATTTTACAGCACGCAAAATAAAATACAGTGTGTTCTCTGCCCAGGAATGCCCCCCACGTTACTCTGGGGCTCGTCTGGGGAGAGTGCCAAAGCAACAGAGCAGCCAAGATTCGGCACCCTCCTGCTGCGGGAGCAGGAATGTCACCAGCCCGCGAAAGCTTTGCCAACCCCTACCCTCCGCTGGGAGTTACAGCACAGACCTGGTAGTTAGCATGGTTGGACCCAGCAGCAGCTCTTGTTTCCTTCCATCTTGTCAGTGGGCACATCCTCAAAAGCTCTGAGGATCTGAGCTCAGGACTGGGATTTGGAGCAAGCTGTGCTCATCGTGGCTGTACTGATGCTTTGCTTCCGTCCCCCAGTGCTCAGCGTAAATCAAACAAGGAGATGTTAGAATAATTAGACTAATAAACTTTGACTTACTTCTTACTTTAATGAAATGTGTGTGCCCATGGCACGTATCATTTCTCAGTGACGTCCAAAGGACTAAAGACTGTATTTATGCAACAAAAAAATGGCATGTGATCAACTTATGCTAGTGTTCAGCTAAAATAATAGTAGAGACGGAGCGATTCCACACAGAATTCATGTCAAGTCTCACTTTATCAACCGTGGTCTTCTCTGCAAGCGTAGACTACAGCAGCCAGCCCAGCCAGATGGCTGCCCTAACCTGGATTAAAGCTCCCTTGGCTTGGGAGGGTTCTTCTTTTGAAGGGAAGCTTAGTGTCAAAGACTCAAAACGAAAGACAAAAAGTAATTAGGAAAATAGCTAATAAAATACAGAAAGCTACAATTGTATGGCTGCAGAGACCTGAACTGGAAGTGACACGGCTTTCTTGTGGTCACATCAGAGCCCCAGCAAAGCAAGTATTAGAAGGCAAAATCTTTGGGCTAATTTCACAGTTGACCCATATATTGCTATCAATCAGGGGAAAAAAAAAGTGTATATGAGAGAGAGAAGGCTGTTTTGCTGTATCACAAGCAGCCTGTCCATGCCTGCAAGTTTTCAGACGCAGGGCTCTGTTCTCGCCAGGCCTGAGGACACGTACACGCTTAGCTGGATCCTGCCTCATTCACTGATAAATGCTGTCAGGTTACATAAAGAATCTGAGGGCCTGCTGACTGCTGAGCCCCCTCGGCAAAGCTGGTCCCCTGCCCTCGGAAGAGGAGGGAGCAGTAGCCGTATGGTTCTTAATGCCGGCAGAAAACAGGCCCTGTCTGGGCTGATTTTTTCACAAGTGAGAAGTGAGCTCCCTAGGTACACAAATGGGCATGATAATCATGGCCAACATTTGGGTGATTTTTTAATTTATTATTCTAAGCATTCAGAGGGCGAGCATTATTGCCAAAGAAATTCTAGAGTATCTTGCCTTTTTCCTCTCTTTGATTCAGTCTTATTCTTCTAATTTGCCTTCTATTTACATATGTTTTCCCCTTTTTACTACCCCTTCTCTTTCTTCCTCTCCTGAATCTCTTCCTATCATGTCTTTCTTGCTTACCTCAGTTCCTTCCCTTCTTTCCACTCTCCTACCTGGTTGATCTTCTCAGTAATGTGCACCAACCTTAGTATTTTGGGGCAAAATACATACATGTGATAACAGTATAATAAATGGTAATAGGTTAAACAATGTGGCACAAGGGAGAAACTGTAGAACCACGCATTTATTTTTGCAGAAACAGATCTCCGTCTTTGGCTTTTTGGACAGCTTGCTGCCAGAGAGAAAATCTCCCAAGTTCTTGCAAAAGCAGTGCTATGTTTGGTACTTTCTGTAAGACCTCAAATATTACCATGAGAGAAGGTGAGTTTGGGCTACTGATTGAGAGGCTGGGAATCTTTCTTAAAGTCTAGTGCAGAACCTGTGAGTGTTATCACAGCCTCTTTTTTTTTCTGAAATATTAGTGAGATAAAATGACATAGTTTGCATATGTTTCAGTGATCAAACATGCCCTCCGTAGCGTTAAGGATACTGCAAGAGTAACGCCTGTAGCTAGACGGGGCTTTGTGGAAATTTCACACTACTGCAAACCTTGATGAAACTTTACATTTGTGAGAAACAGTGAGAAATTAAACAAAATTATTATTATTATCAATTATTAATTATCAATTATTAATATATATTGTATATATTAATATAGTATTAATAATAGTAATAATAATAGTAATAAAAGCATAGGAAAGGAAAATTACATCTCTAGAGGATTACTTTACCGGGTGCTTAACCGTATTTCTCAAACTTAGATGTGATATTTATGTTTCAACACTAAAAGCCATAATTTCATAATGCCCACTAGTTGGATATTAAGTCAGAAAGGATGTTTGCTCACAGTTCTAAAACACAGCCTAAAACAAACCCATAAACCAAAATGTTTATGATAGCATGATTTTATATAGTAAGAAATGTATATATTTATATATTTATATAGTAAGAAATTTATAGTAAGATATTTCTGTCACCAGAAATATGCTATTTTTTCCTTCCGTCAAGAGGAGTTTACAGAGGAGCTCAGTAACCCATGTTTCTATTCAGTGACACACCAAAGTCCTGGTCTGCACCAGGCTTGCTGGTCACAAATGGCAGTTTGGCATGTTTGGCAATGAGACCTCATTTTCTTCACTAAGAGGAGCCTGCAGATGTATACATGTGTATTTGTACATGTGTAGCACAAATATGACTATAGCACCTCAAAATGACTATGGCTGTATCTGCACAGTACAGCACAATAGAAATGAATGTTTGGAGACAAAAAGAGCTGAAATTCCAGCGTCTACACGATATTCTTTTTAGGGAGCTAGTCTGCATGGGATCTCACTAGGTGCCCTGGACTAAATGCCCATTAGCAACTGGAATGCTCTGGGTGACCTTATGGAGTGCATCTTCCAAATCAGCTCCGTGCAAAGAAACCCAGTCCATGAGCTTCGAGGCCACCGCGCATTGTGAACCCAAGCACTGGGTGTGGGAACTACAGGGGGAGACTGGCTGCAAAAGCCTTCGCCTGAGCTGAACAGGAATGGTGACGCAGCTGGCCCTCCTCGATGGCAAGCCGCCCTGAGGGGAAGTCAGGCTGCAATATTGACATTTCCATGTTATCGCAAGGCAAATTCAACAAGGTCATCGCAGCACCCTTGAGAGAAATTGCTGCTTGTGATCAATGTCAAAGGCTTTATTGTCTCCTCCATCTTCTAGTCCTGATGAAAGCCCAAATTAAATATTCTCTACAAATATATTAATGGCTTTATACTACATTCAACTTTCCTCCTTGTTTTGCTTCACTTCCTAAAGCTTAACAAGTAGTCTGTTTATTATTTTCAGAAGTTTTCAGTGGTTTAAATGAGGCTTGCAGGTTTTACTTCTTCACACAACAAGAGCAATTTCAAAACTCAGTGGGTTTTTTTTCCCCTTTTGTGCTATTTTGTATTTCTCATTGACTCTCAGAGATTGTTACATGCCTAGAAGTGTCAGCTGGCATTGCCACCATATATAATGACAGACTGAGATATTATCAAGGAATACATTTAAGAGTTTATGAAAAATCACGGACTTTTTTGCAGCAATATTGATGAGAGCAAGAGAAGAAAACGATTAAGTTCCACAACTACCATAAAGTGCCCTTGTGCGTTGACAAAAGCTGAAGCAACAGCTCTAATTGTGGAGATGTTTTCACTTTTATGCATGTCTGAAACCAAGCGAAAAACTTGGCTTTTATCAAATCCTGAGGATGAAATCTTTTATAAGCACTAATCAGTAGCATGAATTCTGGGATGGCTGCCCCGCTGTTACGGCTGTGGCACTCCTTGATAGATAGGCAAGTTTCCAAGAGGGTATGCAATTAAATATAGTGCAGTTCTAATGTGTAAAGTGCTAAAAAAACTATTTGAAGGAGCAAGGAGGTCCTCTGAATGAAGGATCTGTTTAAAAGAAAAAATCTAAAATCCTCACTGGCACTAAAAACATTTTTGAAAACAACCAGAGCTGGAGCCGCTGTTGCAGGAGGTGTCGGGCAGTGGGAAATCACGAGCCAACCACGGGCTGTCGGCAGAGGGGATGGCTGTGGCTGCCCACCGCATCAGTAACTCTGTCTCTTCCCAGCCTCGGTCAAGGTAAAGCCTAAATGTGCTGTGCGTTCAGCATCGCATCGACAGACAGGAAATCTAGCAGAGCCCAGCAAAGTTCAAGCAAAATAGACCTGTGAAAATACACAGGAAGCAATAATAGATCTGTACTAGGGGGATTTTGTTAAAATTCTTGTTATTTTTTTTTTCTTCACAGAGGCTCCAAGATGGGATGCCAAAGTCTTTGGGCACTCTGAGGCACTAATCCAAGAAGAGAGGGCACGGGGTGTAGCACCAGCCAGGGCCAAGGCCAGGGCTGGCTTTTCCAAGGGCCTTTCTGAGGAGCGCAGGCCCTGCCAGCAGGTGACCCTCTTTTCAGGGGGCCTAAGAAATAGACAGAAGAGCAAGAGCACAAGGAGGACTGAGAGGGAGGACAGCTTGTTGCATGTGTCTTGCTTTTCACAGGGAGAAAAAAAAGAGAATAATGAAGATTAAGAGGCATTACGAGAAAAGCTAAGGTACAGGCGACAACCCAAGCTTCAAATTCAACACCAGTTTAACATGACCGCATTAGAGGAAGGAAACTCCTTTCTATCAGCTCCCCGCGGCTGCCGGCGGGAGTCCCTGATGAGGAGCAGCCGGGGAGCCCCCTGCCAGGAGCAGCCCCGGCCGCTACGGAGGTCACGTCCGAGGCTCGACAGGGCCTCCTGGCTGCTCCCAGCGGCCGGCTGGAGCAAGCGGCTGCGCGCAAGCTGTTCTCGGGGCCACCCGGCGTTTCCGATGGCAGGAGTCATTAGTGCAGCTTCATACTCGCTGAGTAACTCCAGCTCTGTAAACTTGGCTTATTTTGTAGCTACGTAGATTAGCAATGTAGTCTGTTTCCTTCTCAGATAACTTGAGTATGAGAAATTGCTTGAGTATGAGAAATTGTTTATTAGGTCACTCCCAGGAACATATTCCTAGAATTGCCTGGCAGTTCTTCAGAATCTGAGTCTTATCTTCCCCTGACTCGGGGTTTTGCCAGTGAGCGCCCTCTCCGCACTCCCCCACACCAGCAGATACCCACGCTCGGTGCGCGGGGCAAAATGTTTCCCAAGCGCTACACTGACCAAAATGTATTTCCATAATCCACACAAGTAACATTGGTGGTTACAGTTTGGGTCTCTTGCTTTTTGCAAGGCAAAGCATTGTCACGCCGCATTATCCTGAGGAACTGAGTGCATAGTCACAGCTCAGACAAGACTAACCACCAGATCCAGCTGCGCCTTCGGGTACATGGAAAGTGAAAAAGGCAGAGAAAAATTTGTATTGTAAATATGAATGAGCTTTTACATTCTGTTCTACTGGGAACCTTTATATATATATATTTGATAAGGCAGTTTTATAGACAAGATAAATAAGACTTTTTTTTTTTTTAATGGATGCAGGTTTCTGTGCAGGTATCACCTACACGGACTTACGTTTACTGACATTTGAATTGGTGGATGTGCATTCATGATGCTTTTCCTTCTGGGCTGGACACCAGTCATAGTTTACCTCTCTTCTTACATTGGCATTTATATTTGCTCTTCCTTTTTAGCAGGTTTGACTACTAAGTATCCTGATTACTTACTCCACAGTGGAGCATCCTATTTTATTATTTTATTTTATTTTATTTTATTTGACAAAAAATGTTGCTTAAAGATTATAGTACAGAACTTAAGCACATAGGTGAGAGTAGAACAGTGTCAGACCACGAACACATATCATGATGGTTGGCTGGGGTCCTTGTTTGTTAGCCCTGTATACGAGTCAGCTTGGCTCTCTCTCTGTGGCCTTTGAGGACTGTGGACAAACTTCATTTTAAACATACCAGTAGGTAAGAGAATCTGATTCAGGCTCTCTGTTGAATTCCAGTTTGCAGTATTTGAGTCTAACAAAAATATTTCCTGCTCAAAGGTGCAAGTTTTTTGTTTTTGTTTTTTTTTTTTTTCTTAATTTTTCCTTCCTCCTGTTCTTCGGGGAAAGCTGCATTTGCTCAGCATAACCGGCTCAACAGCCACCAAAAGTGTATCTCCAGCATTTCCAGCAAACCGAGCCATAAAGAAGCACTAAAGAAATATGGTAAAATCAGCTGCTCATACTAGATATACTTCTACAAATCCCCACTTTTTTTTTTTTTTTTTTCCACTTAAGATTTAAAATTATCTTCTCTCTAAATCTCTTTTATTCTTGTGCCAAAGATTAGATATGTTTTTGAAATGTGCATTTTTTTTTACGTATGAATTTAGTCAAAGAGGACTTTCCTCTTGAAACTGGTCACATAGTATCTGCCAACAATCACCGATTGCTTCTTGTTCAAACTTCGTATTCTCCCATCTGTCCCTCCAAAGACATCTGACACCCCCTCAAGAAAGAGACAGGAAGAGAGAACAGCAGCTCCACATTGCAGAGGACCTCGAAACGCAAAGATTTTGTTTTCATTCCAGACCGAAATGACAGACGGTTGCTAAGTTCTCTGCAGGACAGAAATCCCCAAAACGCTGTCTTGGCAATGCTGGCCGGCCTCCAGTTTCAGAAGTGCCAGGGTTTGCCACGGATGTGACTCTGAAAGCAGGCGAACAAACCAAACCGGACCGCTCGGGGAGCTGCCTGGGGAACCCGGAGCGCCCACGCGCGCGTCCCGCGCTCCCTCCATGCGCTCGGGACCCTTCGGCACCCCGGCAGCTGGGGAGCAAACCCCGCCGTGGGACGTGGGCGCTCCTGCTGCTCTCACATCACCGCCTGCTCGCCTCAAGGTAACTGTTCACCTTATACAACAAATGCCTGGCAGAGTTACTCATTTGAATAGAATTTTCTTGAAAAACTGTTGGATTTGCATACATCAGGGTTGATCTGAGCAGATACTTTCTGACTGAGGCTGATACAGTGTTGTCAAAACTGCGCTAGATCACAGGGTAGCTGGCTAAACTGGCAAAACAGGACTGTTTGTCCCAGGTAATTACATCCTATAATTAATTTTCCCCTCTTCCAACATACCCGCGGGGCAAAATCAGCTCTGATTAAGTTATATTCACAGGAAAGTGTGAATAGTCTCCCAATTGCTAAAATCCAGATCATATACTGTATTCCAGAGAAAATGTCACCAGCGCTTTGCAGAATTGCATCAGTGTTTCCCTACCTCTAGTACAGAAATAGTATCTAGTATTTCATTAAGACATGTCTTCCTTTCCTGTGGATGGCTGGATTTTAATTAGCTGGTTATTTCAGTAGCTTTCTATGCAGCCTTTCTATCTCATTTGACTTTTGGCAGATCTGGCTGTATGCCTGCCCGTCTTGATCTCTGCACTAGAGCTGTCTTTGCTGACCAACACTATTTGCTATCTAAAATCTTCCTTTTGGGGGAATTTTCATTTATTTAGGACTGGAGTGTTTCAAAACCCTTTTTTGGGGGGCTATATATAAATATATATTATATATATTGCATAGATTTTCTTCTACCTTTGATTTAGATATATTCCAAGCTTCGCTCACATTCAAGTCCTTCAGTTTTCTCAATTTGACAAAGTTTGCCCTTCTGAAGTTAAAAAAAAAAAATTACCAGCCTGTCTCTGCTTGTTGTTCTATTTAAAACAAACAGAATCAGTTGCTGAGCGCTCAGTCCAGAGCTCTGTTCTGTGACCAGCTTTTCCCAGTGTTTTCATTACTTGCTAAGTTCGGGTTGTCTCTTTTTATCTCAGTGGCTGCTGCTCAGAGAAACCTGGCAGCTATCGTGCGCATGGCTAGCTGGGCCCAAGTTTATTATTAGCAGCATTTGTTTCCCAAATGGTATCTGGGAAGTTAAACTTGACCATGGCACATTTCCCAGTAGTGTTTCTATCATAACTTTGCAATGACAGACCTCTTCTTGCACCTCTATTTTCTAGCTGCAGACAAGAAAGGTTTCATTTCAGTGAGGTCCCCAAGTTAAAAACATCCCAAAACAAAATAACAAGGGCTGCAAACAGGTGGGCTAGGGTGCTGGAAGCGGAGTTTCCTGTTGATGTGCAATGGGGAATTGTATGATGAATTAAATGATGATGGGTTACGTGACAAGTGCCTTGTATTTAAATAAAGTCCTGATATCGTTTGGTGCTTTCCAGCAGCTTGATAAAATGGTTAAACACTTAAGCACTGATTATAAGTGTCCTGCATATTGGCCGGCTGTCAAAATTCACACGGGTCAGGTCTCCTGTTTGGAACAGGAGCAGAGCGGTAAAAGCAACGTGCAGCCCTTGAGTTTGTCCTAGCCGAGGAGGCCAAGGCCTCTCTTTCCTGCCTCAGGGTTGCCCTGGGAGCGCCATGAGAGCCGGATTCCCCTTCCCGCCGCTCGCCCTGTCCGCTGTGGATACCTGACCTGCTTGCAAGGGGAGACCGCCGGCCCACAGCCGTAGTCCCCGCCTGGCACCATGTGCAAGCTGGTGATTAAGTCCTGGGAAGGAATGCACGGCAGGCTTTCCCAGCTGCTATTCTCACACAAACGGTGCAGTGTTCAAAGCAGCTCAGAGTCTTAGCTAGGAGAGACATGCAAAGCACTGCTCTCCTTCCTGGCCTGTCTCCTTGCCTCATTGAAATCACCCTGCTGGTTCACATATTACAGGGCATCTCTGCTACCATTCCACATATACAGTGGCTCATCTAGCTGTAGTCTACTTTTTCCCAAGGTCTGGCCATGGCTACTTGGGCACTTTCCTAGCCCTCTATTACTGCATCATGTTTTTAAGCCTGGGCCCAATTTGGAGAACTCCTCGAGGTAATGTCATGCACCTGTTTCCAGACTTCTAGCCATTGCAGACTGGTAAAGGAATCCAGACCAGCTCACACGGGCCAAGAAATAGACCCAAAATTTGAAGGCAGGAGCCCGGAGGTGAGAGCTGCAGGAGGAGCTGCCCTGGTGCTAGTAATACTGATGTGGCTCTGTGGGTGAAGCCAGCAGCACTTGGGACACAAACCCAAGCGCCTGGAGGACTGGGAGATAGGCTGAGCAATGGGAACTCCGAGAGGAAAAGAGGGAGCTGCTATTTTTCATAAAACACACAGAGGAAGGAAGTGGGCGTTGAGCTGTGCTTGCGTGGAAGAGGCTTCTCTAGCCTTTCCTTAGAGCACAGAAGAGCGCACCAGCCTCTGAGGAGCAGCGAGTGCTGGCAGGGCGCTGTAGGAATGACACAACTATCTTAAAAAAGCAAATATTTCATCTTCCCCACAGCAGCTTATGTCAGCTGGCCGGGCACATGAGGCCGCGGGGGTAGGACCCAGAGGCACAAGCGCTTCTTGTTCTCCTTGAGCGTGGAGCCCGGCCGCAAGTGGCACCGGGGCTGTGACACAGCGGCAGGCTGTGACTCAAGGCCTCGTGCGGCCCCGCGGCCGCGCGGGTCGCTCCCTGCGGCGCTTCCCCTCGCGGCTTGCCTGGTGCCTCGGGGTGATGGGCAGGGAAAGGGGCTGCCCTCACCCCGGCCACGCGCACGGGACTGGCAGGTCTCGAGGCTGGTCCTGCCTTGCAGGGCAGGAGGCATCAGCTCTCGCCTTGCTCTGGCTGCTTTGAGTGCTGCGAAGCTCCGGCTGGGGCTGGCCGTGGAGACTCGTAGAGGGGCCGTCACGTCAGCCCGCTGGCGAGAAGGAAGGATGGAGGGAAAGCGGGGGGCTTGTCCTGAGCCCCTGTAGCAGCGTGTTTAATGGGAACACAGCAGCGAACAGAGGAGAAGCTGGACACTGTTCTTGAGCTGGTGAAAACCACCGGCTGCCATACCTTTGCAAGCCCTTTTTCCTTCTCCTTCTTCTGCTGCTGCTTCAAGTGGGGTGTTTTGACCTGTTTTTCCTCCTCAAACCTATTGAAGCAGATGTTTAGTGCCTACTGGACGATACATTTCTTGATGAGTTTTGCAGATACTCTTCTGTGTAGATACACGCCTTGAGGGCTTTGCTTGGGAAACAGTGTGTCATACCGCGCTCGCTGCTTCACATCGCGCTGGGCTGGGTGTCCCAGACCGCCTGGGTCACCTCCGTAGCGCTTCCTGCCGTTACGGGGTCTGTTGGCTGATGCCGTCTCTTCCAACCGGAGCGCCGGGTGCTGGGGAGCCCAGCGCAGCCGCTGCCGCCGCAGAGCGCCGCAGCCCGAGCTGGTGCTTGGGCGTCACTTCGTTCATCTCCTGAAGTCGTTAATCACGGGGCAGCTCTACTGTCATTTAACTGGGGGCCCAAGGTGTGTAACAGACTGCGGGGCACAAGGCGTACACAGAGGTGGGTTAGCAAAGTCATCCCGCTTATTGGATTGCAGGGGAGGAAATCGCTCCCGTGATGCTGCAGCTTTCCATTCTATTAATTCTGTGTTCTCCACCGTTTTGCTTTTGCCACATTCGACATTTATTCCTTCCATTCCCTGTATCTTTTTCTCTCTTTCTTCTCTGTTGCAAGCAGTTTGGGTGTAACTTTTTTTCTCAGTTTACTAGTGACTTGGGAGGTACATAGTTTCTTCTGGACTTAAATATAACTGTTATTTGGATTTATTTTAGTCATCACTTTATATTTTAAGTTTTCTGTGGCATTTATGTTTGGCTTTGGTGGAGGTTTTTGTCTCAGGAGAGTGGATTTTGAACTGAAATAGAAAAAAAAAAGATCTGTTGACTTTGTGGTCACATGCATTGTTTCTGCTTGCAGGATCATTCATTTGACTTCCTGCTAGTTATCCTTCTCCAAAGCATTTTTAAGGCTGTTAATTGCTGTCAAATCATTACTGATTCTGTCTGTGTGCAGCAGAATATATTGCGGAGAACTTGACTGCTCACACTTTCCACTAAATAAAGTTATCAGTGATGCAGGTCAGCAACTAGCTTCCTGCTTGTGAGAGCATTTGGAAGAAGACTAGGAACTAAATGCTATGCTGCTGCTCTACACTGGTTGTTTGAACTGCCATTTGCTCTCTCGAATTTAGTCAGGCCTATTTAGATACCATCGAACACCCACTTCCATTCCAGTGCTCGTCATGGATATTTGCAGCTGCCAGAAAAAACTGAACTGAAATAACTATAGATTTGGCAATTTGTTCCAGGTAGAGGTGGACTCAGGTATCTCGGGCACTCAGGATTTTAGACACAGTAATTTGTATTTCTAGCAAGGTATAGCGATACATCAAACCAGGAGCAACAGATCATCTGCTCACGGCATGGTATCTCCCCAGGACAGTGACTACAAGCGTGAGTGCTCTGCTCTTCCCAAAACTTCCAGAGAATTGATAAGCACGTAACTTGCTGTCCCCTGTGAAGTCAAATGGCTTGCTTTAGGCTGCCACATCCTATCACGTAGGAACTCGAGAGGTGTGTCAATAATTTGTTTTGGCCTCTCCGAGCCAGTGGTTTGGTGGTGATAACGTATACGTGCTCTTTACTCCTTCGTTCCTGCGCCTGCCTGAAAGTTGGCACTATCGACACCAAGGTTAGCCAGCGTGAAGCTAGTCCACGCTCATGAACTCGTGCACAACAGATGCAGCTGCAGAGTACACATCCTGCCTGGAACAGAGACAGGAACAGAATCCGTCTCCTTAAGGCTTCCTCCGGTCCTCCGCAGTGAATAAAGCAGGGTCCAGGCGCCTTGGGCTGCGAAAATCTACTCTTTCCCCAGAGTCCAGCCTGTGTCCGAAACAAAGGAGAGGCCTTGCAAATAAAGCACGGCCAAAACAAAATTATACTGACTACGTAATTTAAGACTGTCGTGAAACATATGGGCAAGGGGATTGAAGCAAAGCTGCGTAACCAATCTTCTGGTATTTCCAAATTTCTGATTGCTTCATTGTGCAACTTCAGCGATATTTTTTTTTATTTAATTGCTTTTATGCATATCCGAAGCAGATAGAAAGATACAGCAGCATTAAACAAACTCTTTTTAGGACGCAAGTATTTAGCTGTATGCTGAGCAGCAGCTTGGCTTTGTGAAGACCAGCGTGCAAAGAGTGAAAAACCTGAGGATCCCCTTGGGAAAAGGGGGAGCGAGTATCAAGGATTTTTCGGCTCGTAACAGGACAAATTCGTGAGCTTTGGTTCCCAGCCCAGAACACACGGAAAGCCTTTCAGCTGGCCTCGGAGTGGGACAGTCCCTTAAGAACCGATTTCCCTGCTTTTAATCTGTGATCTCATTACTCATACGTACAGGCCAAACAAAACTGCTGCTGCTGTAGAGGGGAGGCATTTCCTCTGGTCATTCCCTGCCCTTTTTGAGGCTGACACCAGCAGTAGCAGCGGCACCATCAAAAAAAAAAAAAAAAAATAGAGGAGCTGCTGCCCTTCAAATACAAGACGTTGGGAAAAGAGGAGAGCGCTTTGCTCCTGTAAAGGCTAAAACATACTGCGAGCACCCTGCAGCCCTCCGTGGAAAATTCAGGAGTGCGAGTAGTTAGAATCGTAATGTTGGAAACGGGAAAAGCCCATTCAGTTATTAACACCCTCTCCGATTTCTTCTTGCTTGGACAACACGTAGCTGTGATTTCAGTAGCACATGATTTTGGACAGGTAGCTTCTTTACATTATCAGCGGCAGAATTTTGTTTTATTAACTCCTCTTCAGACGTGGATCCTCCGCGACGTGCAGCGAGGTGGCATAGTGGGAGAGGGGGTTTCCCAGGGACCCCACGGCTCTCCCGGCTGCTTGGCACGGGGTGCAGCTTCCTTTGGCGCCCAGCAGCCGCTCTTTGGAGGAGTCGCTCCTCCCATGACGGCTTGTCCGCCCCCCCCGGGCTGGCTGGAGCTGGTGGTGGGCAGGAGGGAAAACCTCCTTTGGAGTTCTCGGAAAAGGGAAAACCCTGCCCTTGGCATGGCTGCTGGCAGCTGCCCAGGCTCTTCCCTGGCTCGCAGAAGGTGACAGGCTGCTGGCGAGTGTCGGAAGGAAAGGGCTGGCCGGGGAGGGGACGGCCGGGGGACAGCGCTGCGGCCTGGGCGCCGTCGGGGAGAGCTCGAGCCGCTGGGTGCCCGTGCAGGGAAAGTGAGCAGCGTTTGAGCCTCCTGCGCGGGGGCAAGAGCTGAGTGCTCTCCTCCCCCTGGAAAGGTTTGGTATAAATTAAGGAGGAACCGCAGCAGGCTGGAGCAGCATCACGTCTGCTTCTGAGCTCGCGGTGTGCTTCCTTTTGTGTTTCTCTTGCAGACGGGCCCCACCGAAACGAGCTGCTCTTCCCCAGCCCTCCGGCGAGCCAAGCGGTGCAGGAATACAAGGCTTGGGCTGCCAAGAGCCTGGCAGCTCCGACCCCCCCGGTACGTAGTGCCAGGTACCCACATGCTCTTTCTTTTCTCTGCGGTTATTTTATTTGGTGTGATGCTAAATATCTGTGCTGTGGACCACTAGCAAGCGAGAGGCTCTGCCAAACAAAGCAAAGGCAGCTCCTGCAGGCAGCTGCAGGCGCTGAGGGGCCTTAAGGGCGCTGCTGGGAGGCGACACACGGAAAACGCTTGTTCCAGCACGCCTGCTGGAGACCCCGCTGTGCGGCGTCTTCTCGCCGCCCTCCCGCATCGCTTCGAGTGTGGGAACTTGCAGCTACTCTCACGCCAGGTCTGCGTGCGCGACCAGCTTTAAAACCGACCCGGTGCGAGTGCGGGCGGGAGCAGCCGCCGGCAGCACCGCGCTCCCATGTGGGAGTCCACGTATTCAGAGGCTGTTGCAATGCATCAGCACGCTCTTCCCTGAAAGCATTCCAGGAATTCACTGAACTTCCACGGGGAAGGAACCTGCCCGTACAAGACGAGTTTAAACCGAATTCAACTCTTCAGGGGTTCGCGCTGGGCCGGTGCGAGGGCCCGGGCCTTCCTCCGCGCTCGGTCCCTGCTCGCGGATGTCCCGCTACGGCCGGCGCTGCCGGGCGGGGGCGGCTGCACCAGTGCCGGCCGCTGCATCCCCGTCCGCCCCGCGCCGGAGCCCTCCCGCGCCGAG
>VWPW01012033.1:215958-257903 GCA_013389825.1 Crypturellus undulatus | reverse complement strand
CGGGAGGCGCGGGGGGACCGCGGGGCCGGCGCCGGGTTCGCCCGCCCTCCCGGGGGGCTGCGGTCCGACCGGGCTTGGTTTGTGGCGGCGGAGTCGGCGTTTGGCCGGGCAGCCCCGCCGTCCTTTTTTTTTTTTCTTTCTTTCTTTCTTTTTTTTTTTTTTTTAGCAAGTTAAAATGCCCAGTGACGTGAACAGGAATTTTTCCCGATGCAAAGCTTGAAGCAGGGCTTAGCAAAGCCAGCGGGAGTTGATCTGTGGGGTTTTCTTTTTGTGACTACTGCACTCCTGCCACCCCGTTGAAACTTTCTGTCTCAGTTTCTTTGTTTGCGTTTCTCTTCTGTTTATTTATTTATTTATTTGTTATTTATTTTTGCTAGTTGTGCGCGGTACTGTTGCAAAGCAGTTTGGAAAGGATGAAGTTTGCAGCAGGACAGGATTGTTTCCGGCAAGGTGACAGCCCCGCTGCAGCTGAACCGCATAAAGGTTGTGCTACCGTGTCATGTTGTATGCGCGGATATGTAGCTTTAAAAGGGGAAGATGTCATTGTGCCACAGCGATGGCTTAAAAATAATATCTAAAAAAAAATCTGGTTAGGGATAGATTAAAGGAAGTAGGTGTGAGGCTTTTTGCCCACCTGTTTCCTAACAGGAAACGCTCCCATCTGACTTGGCCACAGATGCAACATTTTTATAACTAAAGCACTCTTCCTTCCTTACGTAAGACTGCAGCAGCAATACACTTGTTTTCCTTCCCACACACATGACATAAACGTAGGGGTCCTTCTTCCCGGCTTGCTGCGAGGCGCTGCTCCTGCAGCAGCGCTGCTGCCTCAGCAAGGTCTGAGAAGCTGCTCCTAACGCAGCTTCTTAAAGCAACTGCATTAACAACAGAGAAGTCCCGGCCTCCCTGAGGGCCTTCCTAGCTGCAGGAGACCCCCTTCACCCGTGGGATGTAGCAGTTGCCCCCTGAGACCTGTGAAACCCCCCATGCCCAATTCCCCGTGCCTGCCCCATCTAAAGCAGCAGTGGGACGAGGGCTGGCCAGGAGGCCGCTGGGGCGCAGCGGCCCGCGCGGCCGGGGGGGCCGGGCGGGCTGGGCGGGCGGGCGGGCGGCTGCTCCGGTGCGCTCCGCGTGCCCCGCTGGGCAGTGGCTGCGCGCGGTGCCGCCGGGCTCTCCCGCGGGGCGTCTCAGCCTCCCTCCCAGGCTGAGAGCGCTCGCAAGCAGGGACAGCTCCGGGGGGTTGGGGTGGCTGCTTGGTCCTTTGGCCGTTTTTGGATGGAAGATGCTTCCACTCCGCAAGAGTGACTTTTTAATGCTCTCATCCCGCTCTTGTTCGGGCTGCTGCCGCTGGACTCAGTGTGGTGAGAGTCGTCTGTGAGGGCTGGGGTCTCACTGCCTTCTCACGCTTGGCCTGGGCTCCCTTTCGGGGTTCTGCTTCTTGTGTTGCCTTGTATATTGCTGGAGATTTTGGCTGAAGTACTTGGCTTCCAGTTTGCAGCCTGGAAGAGGCTCCGATTGGATGGGCAACCTGGGGTCGCCGCGAGTCTCCATGGGGTTGTCCGTGTCCTGCAAGGAGAAGCTCTGTGTTTTCTCACAGTTGTAGACTGAGCTGTAGCACCGGTTCTGTTTGCCCTGGTGCCTTAAGAATAAGGTTATTTTGCTTATAAATGGTAAGGGTTGTTTTCACTGCATGTGTGCGTACAGTAAGATACTCTGCTGTGGCTTCCTGGTCAAGCACATATTTGAAATGGGTTCAAGATCCCTTGAAGTGCCCCTATTTATGGAAATGCGTCCTTACAGGTGCGTGCAGTGTTTTCGCTGAATCAGCTAAAAAGGGCACTGTGCATTTAAAAAGAGCTACATTTATAAAGCATGTAACCCCTTGCTTGTCACACACTCAAATACTTTGCTCATCCTTTACACTGTCTTTATGAAGAAGCTGGAAAAGGGAGCTGGGAAATTCATTTATGAAGTAACTGATTCGAGAGGTTCTTTTTTTTTTTTTTTTTTTGTCTTTCTGAGTTTGGTTCCTACCAGTAATAGTAACAAAGTAAAATACTCCCAAACTTCCCATTTAATCCATTTTCTTCTATTGTCATGTTTGCAATGACATACATTATTCTGTACCCATTCATAGCCTTCAGGGGAAATTGGAATAGAACTTTGGGCTTTACTTATTCTTGAGGATTTCCTTGGCTATTGAGTTTTTCTTTCATTCTCCTGCTGCAGAAGAATCTGTGAATTCACCTTTCTTTGATGCGTGCTGAGACGGGGAGAAAAACGTGATGCTGTTTCCTTTGCAAGCCTCCTTTTGGTGCTGCACTGACGCTTTCACTTTGCAGCTCAGTGTTGTGATGGCTCGTGCCACGAGCTGGTGGTTGTGCAGATAGCCTGAAAAGCTGCGCAGAGATGGGCAGCATTGGCTGGTGTGCGGTAAAAACGGAGAACAGGTAGCTGCGGTGCAACACCGCTGCCCTGGAAAGTCACTCTGGGTGAACGTGGGCACAGACTGTGGTAGACTGTACCCGTGCAGCAGCGCTTCTTGCTCTGTTCTGTGTGTATCGCCTTCAATTACCCCATCGCTTTACAGTCCATTTTGCTAGGGGAGCTCCTCAGTGTTGAGAGGATGGGCGTCCTCCTGCCCGGAAGGCAGGCGTCAGCGCGGGTCTCCCAGTGCAGAGGGTCCCTTTGCACCACTGGGACCGTGTTTTCCAGGGCTGCCCGGACGGCAGCCTGTGCTCGTGCGTCACTCCCCGCCGCGGCCCGCAGCGGCCCACGGCAGCAGCAGCAGCAGCAGCAGTGTGTCAGGCTGGGCCTTCGCTTCGCATCCCTGCAGCTGCGGGGAGCCGCGAGGAGCGAGGCAAAAACTCGAATAGCCCCCACTCGCCCGGCTGGGGAGAGACGTCTGGAAAATATGAGAAGCCGCAAAACCGATCCTCCCGTCTGCTGTGGACGCAGGAGTGGAATAACCGAGGAACCGGTTTTAAGAGCAGGCGGGAATGGAATGAGGCTCAGCCTTAATAAGTTAAGCTCTTCTTAGAGTCTGTTGTTTTACAGTGCAAGGTTTCCGTTCCCAAAACATGGAAATTGCTTTCTGCTGAGCTTTTAGCCAGCAGGAAACTTTATTTATGAAGTGGGTGGCTAGCAGTGTTAGATTTCCCCAGACCCTTCAACTTTTAAAAGCACAGTTTCCAGCCCTTGTGAGCACAAGATGGAAACGCTGAAAGCATCAGCTGCCGCAGAGCTCAGAACAGCTCTTTGTTAGCCCGGATCTGCAGGCGGACGCTTCCCTCGCGCAGCGGGGCCGGGGCGCCGCGTCCTTTCAATGCTGCTTTTCAGCTCCCCGCGGCCGGCGGTGAAATGAAAAGGGCGCGAGGGGAAGGCCCCCAGCGTAGTCGGAGCAGAGAGGAGCAGGGAGCTGCGCACGTGGTAGCGGGAATGCGAACGCCACAGGGGTTATTAATGTATGAACATAGGGCAGGGGGGCGGGCAAGGAGGAATCCCCTTCCCAAGGTGAGAAAGGCACCGAGATGCTGCTTCTGCCACGGCTTAGTTTTACTTTTTCTCCTCCTTCTTCCTTTCTCCTGTGCGAGTTTGGCCCCTCGTGGTCTCTGCACCTCTCCACGCTGTGGTGTTTTTGCAGCGTGTGCGTGGGGAGGAGGAAGGGCAGGCAGCGCGAGCCCCGCTCTGGCTCCCCGCGGCGCTGCCGGGGCCCGAGGTCCCCGCGCAGCAGCACCGGGGCTGGGAGCAGAGCCGGGCACGGCGGTGGGAGAGACCTGCAGGGCCTGTCTGAACAGAGAAGCTTGCACGAGGCTGAAGGGAGGCACAGCACCGAGGCCGCTCGAATGAAGCGCCGGGGCAAGTCAGGATCTGTCCGTGCTGGCGAAGGCCTCCGCGGCTCGCCAGCATGCGGGAGCTGGTCCGGGCCGCGCAGACAAGCTGCTCCCTTGCCATTCAGTTTGCTGGGAAAAAAACTCTATTTCAAAGGAAATTGTTACTGGAAGGGAAAGCTACAGCCGGCTCTGCTTGCTCAAACGTTTTGCAACATTTAATGAAATAGGGTGACAGTTACTTTCCTCACGTGAGAATCGGCAAGGCCAAATAGGCCTGTTTTAACCCTCACCTGGGGCAGCTTTAATTTCTGTTTCTGATGGATGAGCTGTTTTCCATCCTTGGCTCTTCTGTGCTCATGTCGTCCTGTAAGTCCATTTGCAGTGTGGGACATCAAATCATAGATGGCTTCACCCCAAATCTTAGCATTCCTCTTAGTTCGGAAATTTTTTAAAATCTAAAATGAGACTGTTGTTTCCAGTTTATTTTATTTTATTTTATTTTATTGAAAGGATGGTGAAGTGAAATCTCACTCTTCAGATTTCACAGGTTAACATGTTTCTTGCAGTAAAGACTCTTTCGGGTGATGTCGGAGTCTGATTTTCTAGGCTGGGCTACTGAAGTCAGATATTGTTTCTCTCTCTTAAGTACCTGAAGAGAATATTTAAAATGTTTAACTTCAGGCGCTGTTTTGGACATGTGGAAACTTATTTGCTTGTGCCAGGTGCTTCAAAGATTTTATTTTTATTTTATGTTTTGTGTGCAGACATTCTTGCACCATCTCGGGAACGCAGGCACCATGACAAAAAGAAATAATGAAATCCAGTTTCTGATGTCTTTCTCCCATGTAGAGTTGAAGGTGAATTTACAGGGCTTTTTCTTCCTATACAGTAGCCTATTTATTTTCACAGAACTTGTGGAGATCTCAGACGTATTAAAGCCCTAATCTGCTGTTGGACTGGACTGGAATTAGCCAAAAGGATGCAAAAGTGCTATAGGGAAGGAGGGGGCACGCACCAGCAGTATGATTGCGTAAATCCCATTCCATGCAACGCATGTGCAACCCCACAGAACAAAAGGCCCTTTGACTTCGCTGCATTTCATGCTCTGATGGAGGCCTGTGATTTCCACGGGGCGAATCGCCGTCTTGGTAGGACCTGCTCCTGGGCTCGGTGTGCCCGGGTGGCGAGGGGAGGACGCCAGTGTCTTGCCCGGGAGGGCTTTCACTTGTGCCCCGCGGCGACCCCAAACCTCTCTGATGCCCCCGCTGCAGCCTCGGTCAGTTCGGTCGCAGCGGGTGTGAGGAGCCGAGGGACCCTCCGTGCCGCAGCGCCCTGGGCAGGGCCGGCGCGAGGCTGAACCCCCGTCGGCCGAGGACACCCCGTCGCGTCAGGAACACCCCGCTCCTTCCGCAGAACCCGCAGCCTTGCTCGGCCGCCGCGGCGTTTGGTGATGGCGAGGCTGGGAGCGCCAGGGCCGGAACGGGCACTGCTTCACGCAGAGCAAACCGGGCCGCCCCAGGGAGCAGCGGGCGGAGGCGACGCTGGGGGATCTGCAGCAGAAGAGGCCCTGGGAGCGCGGACCGGGCGGCTCTCGGGTGACTCCTGTCTGCCTGCACGGGGTCAAGCCCAGCTTTGGGGTCCCCTCAGTCTCAGCGGGGACCTCACAACCGCAAACGGCGACACGCTCGTTTTCGCTTTGGGAAGAACTGGGCCGTGCTAACCTTCAGGGACGAGGGCTGAAAGTCATGGGAAAAAAAAAAAGGAAAGGCCGTCTCCGTGCAGCACCACGCAAAGCGCTTAAGCTTTCCCGGCCTTCCCTGCTGACTAATTTAGGCAGCTTTCCTCCTGGGCAGATGGCGGGGGAGATTACCGCCCGCCGCAATTAGCTTCCCTCAGGATCCGTGTGGAGGCTCCGGGGCCGGTGCTGCCTGCGGGAGCCTCCACAGGGGTCGCGCACCCGGACGTTGGCGTTCCCGGGACCCGTGCGGCCATGGCAGGGAAATATGGACGGGAATTTGTGCCTTCCGCAGGGAGCAGCGCGGCGCTGAGCACCCTTGTACGGCTGCACTGCGAGCTGCTTGGTTCAGGCTTACGGCTTTGAGTCAGCACCTCTGCCCTGGGGGTTTCATTGTTTCTTTGATTTCAGGTTTTATTTGAAGAAATGCAATTAAAGTTACTCTTAATCTTCAGATGAGATGCATTTATGTCTCCATCCCCCTGGGGAAAGTTCGTTGTTTTACCAATCTGTGATTTATTAGAAAAAGCAGCGAAAGCAGTGAGATGTGAGTGGGTTTTGCTCTGACAAGTGTGAGTTGTGGGCAGCCTTTCCCAGTTAGCAAGGAGTTGTCAATTAGGAGGCCTCGGCACAATGTGGTGAAGGAATTGCGCTTCCATCCGTGCTAGGTATCTAGCAGCTTCTGCTGTCCCCAGGTAAGTGCTATTCTGGCTATGGGATGATAATTTTCCCTATATTCCCATGTGAAAAAATGAAACAAGGTACCAAAAGCCTTTGGGCCTCAGATACAGGCTCTGCTGCTGCCTGTGCAGCGGCTCCTTCTCAGCTTGAAGTGCTCCACGTGCCCCGTGTGCTCCCAGCGCGAAACCTTCCTAAGAGCTTCTCTTGGGAGCTTTCTGCTGTAGATAGTTTGGGCTCTTTTTGAGCTTCAGTGCCAAGATAGTGAGGTTATAGGTAAAGGTGTGGGATTTTTTTTCCTTGAAAACGGCTATATTTACCATATTTGAGCTCTTCCTGTTTGCTGCTGTTGTTTAGGTTCAGCAGAGTAGCTGCTGGTAGTCGGTAGTAAAGTTAGGCATCCCGGTTAGTTTCCAAGACTCCGGAGCAACGTGGATGTGTTTGTTGCACGGCCGAGCTGAGCATGCTGGAACCGGAACACGCTGACGTTCCCCAAGAAGCTCCTCAAACTCCTGCTCCTCTCCGGCAGCCCAAGCTGATTCCTGAGCGAGCAGCCCTGGGAGGTTTCTGGGAGATGGCCAGCAGCGCAGTAGTGTGGCGTAGGTGTTCCCGCTAGTCCCTATTTTCTTCCTTTCTTCTTTTACTTGTTTTTTTTTTTTTTTTTTTTTTCCTATCCCGTTTCCCTCCCTCCCCTCAATTAATTTAGCTTTTCACTCCTCATTGACTTGTTTTGCTACATTCCTGAGAATCTCAGAGCTCTCTATTGGCATGCACACATCACAGCAAACTGACTTGCAGGGTCTGCTTTGGGCAGTAATTTTATCTCAAGCGGCTTGTTTTTCTTTTTTCTTTTCTTTTTCTTTTTTTAATAATGTCAGTTGCTGAGAAAAAAGTAGGGAGCAGCACAGCAAAAAACAGCATTTTGCTGTAGAGTGAGCATCCACCTGCAAAGCATGTCTGTAGTCAGAGCCCCAAGTGCTATTTAAATTAAAAGCAAGATGTTCAGTGTTGCATGTTGGTAGGAGCGTGTTCTCACCTATTTGCTGGCCCCTTTATTGCGCACAAATGTGCACAACATAACTTGATAGTGAGTTGCTTTTCTGTCTTTATTTTTAGTCTCCATAGTAAAAAAATCAAAAATATAAAATAATAAAATATCACGAATAGGATCTGTGGCACCAAGTGATCACAGTCCTTACGTATTTGGGCCTAACCCTGGCTGGAACTTGCAGATGTTAGTGTGAAAGCTAAAATTAAAGAAAAAAAATGTGCAAAAAGATCTGTGCTGTATTGACTGAGGGATTAGTCTGTCTGATTTACTTCAGATTTACTGCTGATGCAGATGAGGAGCATTTCATTCTCCAGGTGCAGGTATTGAGGCAGGTAAATTAGTACTCAATTACATCCTTAAAAAAAAATCAAGCAGTATTTTTGCCCCTTAGAGAGCACTGCTTTTGTTCTCATGCTTCTTTTTTTGTTCTTCGCTTTGTGTGTGGTTTACTTTAGTCTTGGACTGGACTAAGATTATATGTATTTCTTTTACTTTCCCCCAAGCTGACTGGCAAATTTAGTTGCATAATTCCTAGCCATTTTTTGTGAGATCTGAGGCTCAAACCTGCCAGAGATGGATGTTTTGATATATCGTGGGCATTGTTAAAAGGTGTGAAGTGTGCCCTGCTTTAAGTTGAACTCGTTAGGGCTGTAGTGCATTTTTATGTATAAGAAAGGCCAACCAGAGAATTTTGTCTGCATTAACTCATTTTGCTTGATCGTGGCTTCTGGAAGGGAAAAAAAAAAAAAAAAAAGAATCCAGCAAGCTGATGGGATTTATGACCGAACGCAGCTGAAACCTGACTAACCCTGCTATTTCTAGCCTCCGTTTCCTTCCATCTCTTCCCCTCTCTCCTTCTTGGGAGACCGCGGAGGGGCTGCTGCCTTGACCTTGAGCCGGAGGGCAGAACGATGACGGTGCCCGGGTGGGATCGGAGCTTCCCGGTGCCTGCGTCCCGCTTTCCCCCGTCCTCATCCCGGCTCTCGGAGGGGCCATGGAAGGAAGCGGCCCAAGCGCGGGGTGCCACCTTGCCCTGCCTCGGCGTCTGTGGCTCCGCTCGCCGCGGGAGCCCGGAGAGAGGGACATCGCGCGCCCGCCCTGATTGCGGGAGCGCGGTGCCGGGGCAGCGCAGGGACGCTCCTGGCACCGCGCTCCGCAGGAGCGGGCTGTAATCCTGCGGATTTAGCGACTCGCTGCGTGTTTTGTTCCGTCATGTATTCTGCGGGCACCTATGATGTGTAATATATAAATAGCAGGGTAGCTTAGGCTGGTTGAGGCTTTAAAGGTTAAGCTAGGAGAGCACGGCAGGGCTGGAGGAAACCTTTCCATTCAGGCTGCGTTGCTGGTGGGTATTTTTGTTGTTTTGGGGCTCGGGCGGGGGGGGGTAGATTTTTATCTATTTATTTTTATTTGCATTTGCTTTTACTGAGACTCGGCCGATTGAGCAAGCAGAGCTCTATACGCTCGGCTTGCGTATGCTTTGGTTTTTGCGTGCCCGCATTGGCTTTGGACCCAAGCTGAGGAGGCTGCTGTCGAGCCCCTGCTTGCAGCTCCGGCCGTGGCAGCGAGCGTGGGGCCGCGTTCAAGTGCAGGGCAGGGGGCAAAGCGAAGCCGACTGCGGGAAGCCTGTGCAGGGATAAGGAAAACGCCTGAAATGGCCTGTTCCCGACTCCCGGGCTGCTCTGCAGGAATCGGTCAGTTCCTGCTCGTCCTGGTCTGGACAGGCAAACAGGAGCAGGAAGCTGAGGGCAGGGACCTGCTCCTGTCCTCGTTCCTAATCGTGGGCAAGGTTCCTGCAAACCCGCGATGCTTAGAAAGCGCTGCGCAGAGCAGGGCCCGGGAGCTGTTGTTTCCCCTTCTGCCTTCCAAGCCGCAGGCTGGATGGGAATCCACCCAGGACTGCCTTTTGAATCCAAGTCAGCTGTGTTTCAACTGCGCTACAAAGGGGAAAAAAAAGGAAAAGGGGGAGGGGAAAAAAAGTGTGTCATTTGTTGGAAAGAGCTCCAAGACGTTTTTGAATGTTAGGGAATTGTGTTTTCTTTCTCAGAGGGGAAAAATTAATTAAAACCAACACTCCCCGGCTGGAGGATGCCAAGACAGCCCTGCTGTCTGCTCCCGCAGCTGTAGCTGCGCGTCCGCGCCGTGTCCTGCACGCGCCGTCACCTCACGTGGGGGCCAGGGGTCCGTGCCCCGCACGCGCCGTCACCTCGCGCGGGTGCCAGGGGTCCGCGCTGGCCGAAACACCAGCCCCGCTCTCAGGGGTGCCCTAGCAATCCCACTGCCCCCGTGATGCAGATAACATGATCCGCCTCTCAGCGGGGCTGATGTAATGAGCACCTCAGCCCTACACCTAATACCCTTCCTACCTGAGGGCCACTTCAGCGATACCTAAAGCCCTGTTTTGCACGTGCTCTGCGCTGTTCTTTATCCTCAGAGCGAGCACTTGGTGTCAGTAAACGTGAGGTTGATTTCTGCTTTAGCAGAGCCAGGGATGATGTTTCTGTGCAACAGAGCTCCATTATCTGCAGTACCTCTGAGCACAGGATGGCAGCAGGTTTTTTTGCAGCCAAAAGGAGCCTCTTTTAACAGATACAAGATACAAGAAGCTGGTAGCAGCTGACACAAGCTTGCATTCCTGTGTCATCTTGCTCTCCAAATAAGTCTGCAGAGTATGTGCAAACTGTTTATTATTTTGACAAGTTCCTTTTTATTGTTTCTGTCCCCGCCCCTGCTACAGGGCACATGTAAAAGCTGCCAGGTGCCCGGGCAGGGGAAAGAGAAGTGAAAATTCACAACCGCTGACCAGGTTGTATTGGACGAGGTGAGGAAGAGGAAAGGACAGGGGAGCCGGGACCACTGAAGGGACTTGGGCCAAGGACTTGGCCAGAACAAGGAGCTGCTGTGCCCAGTTCCTTGTGCTCAGCGGGAATGAGGCCCAAGAGCAGGGCTGCAGATGAGGGTTTGGAGGGGAGAAGGTGCTGGCCGTGTCCCTTGCGCCCAAGACGCAGAGAGGAACCGTGCCAGTTTTGGGGCTTTGTGGAGCAAGGTGGCTTTCTTCTTCCACCATATGAACTGAGATTGAAGGGGGATAGATGGCGACGTGTTTGTTGACCAGACTTGAATTATTTATCAATACGTCCTAGGCAGAGGACGTGGCTGCCTGGGAAGGCTTTCTAGCCTTATAAATAGGTTTGCTTTGGAGAGTCACACATGAAGAAAAGTGAATGGATGCACAAATGCCCCTGTAGAATTGGGACAGAAGCAGAGCAAGAGGGCACTGGGCTGTGGGGACGATGGAAGCTGCGTTTCCTCCTCGATGACCCAGCCAGCAGGCGTGCTCTGATGGGAGCAAAACGTCAGTGTCTGGGGTCAAAAGGCACAAACAGTAAAGTAACAATGAATTCCCCACAAAATGAGAAATGTGCGGCTGTAAGTAAATTGCTAGTGAATGGCCAGTTCCATACGCTCTTAGAAGGAAAGGAGGTTCCAGCTTGTAGAGTCAAGTTCTTCGCTACGTCCATCTCTTTCCACCTTGTCACTTCATCATTTACAGACACATACAGATAGAGAAAGCCTAAAAATGAGTTATTTTTGAATGTACAAGAAATCTTGAAATATTGTTAAAAACATGTTTTGTCTTTGACATTGCTTTGTGAAATTGCACGGTGTGTGAGGGTGGGAGTTCCTGGTGCCTTTTTGACAAAGTAAAACCTTAGTTTCGTGAACAAGAATAACTACTTCATGACCTGTATGTGTCCAGAGCACAGACTAAAGAAATCTTTTCTACTTAGGGAGCTATTAAGTTATCACTTCCTAAGCAAATCACTGTTCGCAGCATCTCGGAAACACAGTTTTAATTCAGTTGACTAGCTATCCACCTTCCTCATTAAATTTTAATATTTCTGAGGACTTCTGCTTCTTAGTAAAGAAACACTGAAAGCAGCATCATAAATGATGAAAACTTTCATGGAAAAAGTGCAAGGAGAAGGCACTAGAATGACTTCATCACTTCAGTATAGTTGAGGCTCTACTGCAGTGCTCTTGTACTGCCCAATTCAGCATTTCCTTCTTGGAAAAACAGCTCTGGGAAAGTCAGCGAGGCACTGGGTATCGGTTCGGCAGAAGAAGTATGTGTACGTGCGTCACACTGGCCCGTGTTTTGGCAACTTAGCTCGAGAGAAGTCCTGACGTCGCGGCTCACTTCTGCTCCTCGCGCTGCGCTGCGGCGCGGGGCGGACGGGCCGGGGGACGCGCACGGCGCCCGCGTCAGCAGGAGGCAGTTTCACAGGATCGGCAGTCGCCACTGCAGTCTCACAAAAAAGTAAATATGCCTTAAAACTCATGTGATTTTTAAAAACAACTTTTTAGAAGGCTTTTGTTTATTTATTTATTTATTTTCTCCCCTGACCCTTTAAAATTGCAAGGCTTGCTCAAAGCACATTTTCAAGCTCCCTTCCCATTCATCCCCACAACCATAAGGGCTGGAAGTGAGATGAAATTTTCATTCTGCCAGCTAGTTGGCAGCAGCAGAAGGTTGAAGAAAACTTGTCCCAAGAATCGGTTTGGAGCCAAAATTGTTGTAAGATGAGTAGTGTTTAATTTAGTAATCACCCCTTTTGAGTTAAATATTTACCTTACTAATAATCGCAGGCGTTTTACTAAATAAATAGGACAGATGGCAAAACCTCCTCCATTGTGTTATTAACAATCCAATTTCAAGCTTGAGAGGCAAAGGGGAGGCCGGCAAGCATTAGGAGTAGAAGAAAGGTGGTTACAGTGTGGCCGGCGATGGCCCGAGCCACCAGTCGGGCGGTTTTTGTCCTGTAGCCAGGGCACTTCAGCCCCCCGTGCAAGGTGAAGGGCAGGAGAGGCAGAGCCCTTCCCGCAGCGGAAGGACCGGGATAAATTGATGGCCCAACAGCCCCAGGAGCTCTCTGTGAGGCTCCCGAGCTTAGATCAAGCTGCTGGCGTTTGCATTCTGTTAAATAAGCCAAGGTGTCGCTGTCATGTTGCGTCTCGACCCCGTCTTCTTAATTGCTCGTTTTCTTGCAGCTCTAAGTACAGGAATTTGCATCGTAGGAGTTTATATTTTCATTTAATTAGTTTCCTGTGCTTTTGGGCTAATTTTAGAGAAGGAAGAGAGAGCTGGAAAATGCTGTCACTGGTAAGAACACACCCATAGTTTCTTCTGTAAACAAGTAATAGATCTGGCTATTAAAAGGGGTGTAAAGAAAAGCCTTTACTAAAAGGAACATCTTCTGTCACTGCCAAGCTCTTCTCTTCAAACTCTGCACGTAGCCAGGCACTCGGTGACGAGATAGTGAGAAGGCGCTCGCCCATTTGTGTACAACACACCCGGGTTAGTTAGCCCTGTTAGCCAGATTAGTTGTGCTAGCACGTTTGTGCCAAACTGAGTATTTCATTAAAGGCTATGATTGCTTTTGCAGGCACAGTGAGTAGTTTGGTAAATACCTTACCACAGCAGAAATTAGGAAAACTTCCTTATTTTTTTCTCTTTTCTTTTGAAAAGATAGAGGTTTTGTTTTGTTTTTCTTTCTTAATCTTTTTTCTTCTTAGCTTGGTCTGGCTCTTTGGCAGGATTCTCTGAGTGAAGTTTTGCTTTGGCAACTGATTAAATTACTGATTTTTTTCCCCCACCTTCAATGTAAGATGGCAGTTTAACAGCATTATCTGAAGAGCTGATCATTGTCTTCTGTTGATTTAACTGAAATTTACATTGAATTAGGGAGTAAAATGTAGGCTGTCTCCACTTGACTCCCTAATTCAGTCAATGCAACTTTTACACTTATACGTTTGTGCAGCAGCAGCGTGGTATTTTAGAAATCTTTTGTGAAGCAGAACACTGACAGTGAAATGAAAAACATAAGGAAAACAGTGTCTTTCTCATGTGAATCGGCCAGTTGCTGACATTTGACCAGACTTACAGGTGGGTTGTTTGTAATGTTCACGAGGTTTTAGGGAAAAAAACCTTTACACAATTATTGCGAAAACTCATGGTTTGCTCTGAAAGTAGAGAATGGTTGTCAAAAAATTGCAGTGAGGAATCAAGAGAGCTCAAGCTGTAAGAGAGACGTTGTCATTTCCCAAGGAAGGCTGAAAACTGAAGCTGGAATAGTTGCCCTGTCTACGTATTTCTCCCCAATGCAGCAGGGCAGTCTGAACTGCTATGCTTAAAATCAACAGATTCTACCTTATCTATTGTGTGGCTTTGGTGCTGGTAGAGGATGTTAGCAAACCCCAGTCTGAACCTACAATTAAATTTATGTGAAGGATGTTGAGGAAAAAACAAAACAAAAACCCAAACCTCCGGAAGTGGTTGGCTCAACTCATTATGGCAAACGGCTATTGGCAGAGATGCTGTTAGATACTTCTTCAGGGCGGAAGCACATGGGAGCTGCAGTAGTTTGCCTCATGACTTTAACAAAATGCAGCTCTCTGCTGCGGTTATTTCTTGGTCGTTAATGGAAGGGATGGTGTTACGATGCTACCAGTGTAAAGCACAGTGCTGTAAATCACGTGCTCTGTCTGCCTTGAAGGTTGTGGTGCTGTAAAGCCGTCTGTTTTCCTGCAGGTTTAAAATGAAGCAAATCTAAATGTTCTGAAAGCCATATGGAACTAAAGAAAAGGCAAAAGCCAGCTACCCAACCCAACCCCCCTCAAAAAAAAAAAATTAGATATAAAGCCAGAGACCTTTATCTTGGGAAAATGAGCAGTACGCGTGCTCTCATAGGCACTTGTTTCTGCTGGAGAACTGCTCGTTACCTTCTCTTTAAAAATATGGACATGTGGGTAGGTGAACATGGATTGCGTGCTCCTAGTGGAGCCGTTTGCCACCATGGGGAGAGGAATGAAAATAATGGCTGGATATAGCTCTCTAGTAAATTTCCACAGTAATTTGTGGCCAGAATGGCTACTTTGGACTTTTGGAAGGGTAAGTAACAGCAGTTCATTCACAGCTACTGAAAGAGCAACTCAGTGTTGTTTGAGGAGAGCAATGCAAACCTGTTGCTTTTCCCTCAGCGAGTTGTGCCAGATGCAGCAGCTTGGCGTTTCCCTGGTTTTGTTTTATTAAGCTGTGCAGGAAGGTGAAAGCTCTGTTTGAAAACAAACACTCGCTCTGCTGTTTCTCCAGAAGTCGGTAGGTTCTTAAGTGCTTTCCACAGGCTGGATCCCGGCTCCTCTTTCTCACATTGCCGTGAGGTCTGTGTGGGAAGTCAGAGACTGGGTGGCCCGAAAGGCCAACTTGCTACCAAAGACATGAGTGACTTTGGGCTGCCAGTGGATAGAAAGGGTTTCCTAGCCTGCGCCTCTGCAAGAGCCTGTATTTCTCCAGCAACTCCAGAGGGAACCCAAAGCAAGCCTTGGTTAGTATTTCTGTTACGCAGCATGTGCACGTGCACGAGGTGTGGAGCAGTGTGGTGTTCAGCTCTTGTCACAGGGACACAGCGAAAGAGTGATCCCCAGGCAAAACTGTGGTGGGGGAGGCTGGCTGTCATAACAGCGATTTCCTTTCCTAGGTCCAAAGATGCCTTATGAAAGCTCACTTCAAAATCATAACCTCCATTTACATTTCCTGTTTTATTTTTCTTCTGTTTCAGGTGTACCAGTCATGAAACGAATCCTTCTGTTTTTTATCCTGGCTGCTGCTGTTATGTACGGCATACTTCATGGAAATTTGTGGAGGAATAACCTCTACTGGTACGAGGATGTTTCTTTCACTTGTAGTGCTCAGACCCTCATGTCTGTGAGATGTCTGTGGCCCCTAGTCACCAGGTTATGAGTATGTTTGCTAGGACTGATTACTGCTGTGGGGTTTGTTTTGCACCGTGAGGAATGAATGGGGTTGTGCTGTCCTGCAGTCTTTTCCCCCTTCTCTCGTGCAAGTTTTAAGCTCAGAAGCCAATTTGAGTTGGTTGCATTGAGAAGCTGGGATCTCAAAGATAGGATGTTCCTCTGAATTTCCTGAAAACAGGAGTCTGGATGAGGAGAGGGATTTTATCTGTGTGACTCCCTGCTCCCTGTCCCAGAGTGTTTAGTGTGAGCTCCCTCCCTTAGGTGTCTGATACTCAGCTTGGGACAGACCTGTCTCATGCATGGGAGTATCTGCAGGTGGAGCTGGCACCTTCTGAAATGCTGAAACTCATTGAGGCAAATTGCTGGGAGGTGAGACCTGGCTGTCTCCTGTGCCTGGATAGGCTGTTTAGGACCTAAAAATTCAGGGTGCTTAGCTAAGAAGCTGAGAACTCATTTTGCAGACCTTTGCAAAGCAGGGCTGACAGTGTGTTTGCATTGTGAAGGTGATACTGATAGCTTTTGAAAGGAGTGATTGATTTGCCTCTATTTGTCTCATATGACTGATATGAAAGGCTGTCCATGTTGGCTACAGTTCATAGCAAAACTCAGGGTTACTGTGTTTCCTTCTTGCAGGATTAGCTTTTATGGACAGACTTCTTCTGTGCGAGGTCCTTCTCCCTATGAGGCTACTGGAGTTACTCAGTAAGTTCAGCAGTTGAGCACTTTATATATATATTTGTGTTTGTGTTGTGGTTGGTTTTTGGGCGGAGGAAAGGATTGAAACTAGAATCTATACCCATTACCCGAGGCTCCCTACTCAACCGGTCACTGCGCAGCCATGAGCACTGACCATTTCTGTTACGTGCGCAGCTGTAACATGTTTAGCAGGAATGAATTTGTCCCTGTCATGTGTCCAGTGGTGGGCTAATATTACAGCTGCTTACAGTGGCTGTCTGTAAAAAGCAATGATCTGTTGGAAGGGCTTCTGTTACCAATCTCCAAAGGTCTGCACCTCCGAGCTGCAGTCTGAACAAAATGAGCGAGACTGCAAGGACAAAGTTTGTGCTTAAAACTGAATAAATCAGAGGTGTGTTCCACTTGCATGCGATGCGCAAATGCTTGTATAAGCAGGTGTTGCTCCAGTAAAGTCCTGCAATTAGGTTTGCGGGACTAATGAGCATCTATGCTAAAATTTCGTGCAGCCCTCCGTTCTCTCTGAAGCAGACCTGTTTGTGAGACTGTTGCTAGAAAACAATTAGCTGACCGGCTGATACGTTTCCCAGGCTGCTTTCTTGGTGTCAATATTCACATGACAAGTTGAGGTTACAAAATCAATTAACCCTAATGGCCTGTTTGGCTTGTGGCTCTAATGCGGTGGTTTCATCCTCCTGCTCTTAATGCGGCCCAGATGCAAGCCTTGCTCAAACTGAACTTTACCCTCCCTCCCAGGCTCTGTGTTTGTTCTTAAATGAGCTGAAGCGCTAAGGCGGGAATGTGCTTAGAAGCCTAAGCCTTAGCCCTCTGGCCTGGTTATGAGGAGTGATTTTGCCTCAAAACAATCTCGCTTCCTTCAAGGGTGCTGTGGGGCGCTCTCCACCCCCTGCTCCGGAGAGTGCCCCGCTTCATCGTGGAGGAGCCCAGACCCGTGTCTGGTAGGGCTGCAGGTAGGGCTGCAGGCCGATCACCGCAAGGCTTCTCTGGTGGTGGCCCCCACACCTAACTGCTGGCTTCTTCTGCTCTGGTAGCTGCACGGCGAGGAAAATCACAACCCCCTCGGAGCAACGCTGTGACATTGAAAGCCTTGCTAGTAAAAAGAGTCGAGCTGCGACTAGCACAGTCTGTCTTCACAGTACAAAGACAGTCATAACAATTTGTCGGGGTGGTAACTCAGTAGCCAGCTTGCTAATTTTGTTTGTCCAAGTTCCCGCAGCTTGTTGATGCCCCGTGTTTCTGTTCTTGCCATTTCTTTGAAATCCTTCTCTTGCAGACTGCCACCCACAGCTGTGCAAAGAAAGAACGAACTAGACACTTGTCTCCTGAAACCGGCTTTTGAATCTTTGCTGGGGTGAGTCCTGTGTGAGAAGGTGGGAAGGAGGGAAAGGTTGTGTCAGTTTAAGGAGAACTATTGAGTGTTTACATGTCCTGGACTATTTCACACTTGGATTCCCTTCAGGAAGCACAGGTCTTAGGCGTGGGTTCACTGCTGCTTTTCTTGGTTCTGGCAACACAAATTGTTCAGCTGGCCATTCTTCCACACCTGGGAAATACAGCTAGCTTGACATGCTGCGTACGCAGTGAATAAACAAATATTTTGTCTGCAGATATGGTAACTAGTAACACTGAAACTATTTTCTTGGTTAAAATACAAACCCTAATCCTCCACCCTTTCTTTTCTTGTAAAAGAAGCCTTAATGACAATGACTGCAACTCAGTCATTTTGTGATTGAGCTTGGAATTACAAGCTTAAGATGTTTTGATAGCTAAGCATTTCTGTAGCAGCCAGAGACCAGGGAAGTTCTGAAAGTCTTTTCAGTTTGTCTGAAAAGGAGCATTATATATGTCCAAATACACCCAGGCTTTAATGAAATAAGATTTCTCCCCTTTCTCCTTCTTAATGAATCAGCATTTGAGGTTGTCCATGGTTTGCTTTTTTGATAGCACTGTTGAATTATGTGTTTTGGATGTTCTCTGCTTTAAGATATTTGTAGAGAGCAACCTTCTTAAAGAAGCAGGAAGCTGGAAAAAAAGAAGAGTTTCCACACAAAATATAGAAGATGCTTGGGCACAGATGTGCCTCGAAGATGTGTGTGGGGAAATGCTGGGAGTTTTCCGTATTAGAAGCATATGTATTAGATGAGAGAGATCAAGGGAGTGCGGCAGGAACGGAAGCGGGCAGGCTCTGTTGTGGGCTTTGTATTTTATCTGAGCAAACACTGAGCGTGGCCTTGAGGAAAGCTTTGGGAGACGTTTAGACCACCTCCTGGCTAAAGGAGGCCTCAATTTTAAGCAAAGGCACCATTTCTTCTGTGCTTGTCCCTGCAAGAGAGCAAGACTTTGGTTCAGTCTTGTTACTATTTCAACAAATGCACAAAGATCTCTTCTGGGTTCTCCTTCTCCCAGAGTGGTCCTCTGTTGCCTTCACCTCCAGGTTTTGGTTAGCTACTTAGCTCACAGGGGTGACACTAGCCCTTTTGCTCACAAAAGGGGCTCACACTGGCTCCCTGTCAGGCATAACAGGGCAGCCCTGCTCCTCTATAAGGGAGCAGGAAAGGTCTTGGAGATGAGCAGGTAGGAGAAGGTAGGTGGAAAGCCAGGTCTGAATGTCTCTCATGCCTATTAGCATGAGGGGGTAGTTTGCCTGAGCTGAAGAGCTGGTCTGCACAGTTTGGTAATAGCCTGGGGTGGCTGAAAGGATTTCTTGCCTGGCAGAATTATTTATTGGAAAGGAAACAGAGCTAGAATTAAGAATCCTTTTGCAGTGCATTAATTATTTACTACGGCTAAGCCTACCAGCTGCCTCTCAACAGCAAGGCACGCTATTAAATTTAATAAGGATGTTTAGTGTGGTGTCTCAGGAAGTTAGGAGATCTCACTGTGTTAACCTAGAGCCCTGTTCTTGATTCTCTTTTGTTGTTGGTGTCTTCTAACTATGTGGAGCCGAATGAGTGAGACATTTGGTTTGTGAAACTGGGAGGGTGAGGTTGTTTCTTTTGCATCTCTCAGTATTCTTAATGGAGCAACAAGTCACGTACTGGCTGTGCGCATGTTTATGGTCAACACTCGGCCTTCTCCTTGTGACTGCACACTTGTGTGTCAGCATTTTAGTACAAGGCACAGTCTGCAGGATCGGTGCAGTCAGCCGCCTCAGCGAGCGTCTGTGGCCGTAAGTATGAGGTGAAGGCAAGGGCACAGTAGCGCGTGACGGGACAGGGTCTGCCCCGGCTCGTTTGGCTTCACTCGGCAGATAGACTCCCTTCCTCGTCGTGAAATAACCCTTGGCCATGGTCACTGCCTTTGCAAGGAACAAGTGGCTTGTTCTATCGTGACACATTGTGATGTGTTGGAGCATCAGTTTGCAGGAGGAATGCCCTTTGGAGGCATTATCCTTATGATGGTGGCCAAGAAGGCCAACGGCCTCCTGGCTGCTATCGGGAACATTGCAGCCAGCAGGGCCAGGGAAGGGATCATCCCCCTGTGCGCAGCACTGGTGAGGCGGCACTTCGAATCCTGTGCTCAGGTTTGGGCCCTTCATTGCAGGAAGGACATGAAGGTGCTGGAATGTGTCCAGGGAAGGGCAACGAAGCTGGAGAAAGGGCTGAAGCACAGAGCCTTACAAGGAGCAGCTGAGGGAGCCAGAGTTATTTAGTGGGGAGAAGAGAAGGCTCAAGGGAGACCTCTACAACTCTACAACTCTCTCTACACTCTCTCACGCTCTCTACAACTACCTGAAAGGAGGTTGCAGTGAAGTGGGGGTCGGTGTCTCCTCCAGAATAACTACCGACAGGACAAGAGGAAATCACAGAATCACAGAAATGGCCTCACGTTGTGCTAGGGGAGATTCAGGCTAGACATTAGGAAGGATTTCTACATGGAAAGAGTGGTAAAGTACTGGAACAGGCTGCCCAGGGTAGTGGTGGAGTCCCCGTCCCCGGCAGTGTTCAAGAAACGGGTAGATGAGGCACTTAGGGACATGGTTTAGCAGGCACCGTGGGGTTTACAATGGGACTTGATCTTAAAGGTCTTTTCCAGCCATAATGGTTCCAGGATGCCTATGGGACATGCACAGAGTGGTGCATGTGGGCTGGATTTCTTTCCAGACAAAGCTAAGCCAGAAGGTGCATGGCAAGTGCGCCTGATGTACTGCAGGATGTTTAGTCCATGGGACCATGCCTAGTCAGTCCCAAGTAAATCCCTGCCATGTGTGTAAGGTGGTCTTGGCACCCTTGTGTTGTTTTGCTATATGGATCTGCTCCTCTTGCCCCAACCTACTTACTGATGTTAACACAGTGATAAAGTGCCACTTGTTTGGAATGGGAGCACTTCTTGATCGTGCTGGAGTGCTCCAGATATTTTTCAATTAAAACACCTTGTTTCAAATCCATTTCTTTTTATATTATTATCATATCTAATAATTATTATTTTTATTTGCTATTACTGGTTGTGTTACTGGATCATAGCTTCTTTCAAATGTTCTATCTGATGGTGCCAACTTCTTCAGTGCGTGTGACTTTAGTGAATCTGTATAACTTGCACTACCAGAGAAGTAGTCCTTTTATCCTTCAGTCACTACCTAAATTTTAGAATATTATAATGCTATATTTATCATGTAATAATATAATATAATATTCTAAATATATTCATATTTGTCATGTGGATTTTTAAAACTTCTTTCTTTTTCCCCTTTATTAGCGTCGACAAAATATACCCATTCCTGTGTGCTAATGATTTCATCAAAGTGGCAGAGTTCCACGGAAGCGAGAAGTTTGAACTACCTTATGGAATAAAGAGAGCAGGTTTGTATTCTGTAGGTACCTGTATTTAAAGCGTAAATACACAACCTAGCAGTTAGGTCATCTGAATCCCTAGGCCTGGTATCGTCTTGTTCACTGATGCCAGACATTAAGGGAGACCTTCCAGTGACTTGATGGTTTTATTTAGTCCATTTGATCCGGATCCTGTTTTTAACAAACCAAATGCCGCTTTGAGCAGAGAAGGCAGGAGACTGGGTGAGCGGAGTTTAAATTCAGCGTGCATGCACGTGTGCTGGAGTCCTGAAGACCTTTGGCCAGCGCTGTGCTCCGCGGCGCGTAGGCTGTGTCAGTGCTCTGGGGTTCTCCTGACACACCTAATGGGACCCGCTGAGGACTGTGGCAGCGTCCCCAGGTCGAGGCAGTGCGGTCGGCCACGTCTCCCTTTGCCAGGCTGGCTCCGTTAGCTGGGGAGGTGTCACTGAGGCTGCAGAGCAGAGTCCTGCCGTCCCGCCGCACGGCTACACCGTGCCAAGGCCTTGTCTGGTACGGACTGCTGCTGGCCTCGCTCGGGCGCCCGTTAGCCCAGGACGGAGACTTGGAGACGTTCGGTTGCGCTTTCGAGAAAGCTTGTGAAGTCTGAGCGACTTCAGTTTTTAACCCTGAGCTGCGCACCATTTCACTGCCCTTGAAAATCTGGGTGCTAGCGTCTTGCCTTGCCCTCCATTTGTGTGTCGAGGATGGTGCGTTTTCCTGCCTCTCTGGGGTTGCCAACAGGAAAACCACATTTGAGAGGGAGTCACTCAAGTTCTCTTGCAATGAGGGCTGCAGAAGTGTCAAAACAGGCACCGAGGGAGGGCCGAGAAGATGCGTCGGTCCCGCTTTGCAGCTAGTGCAGGCTGCTTGGGTGGATTACCTCAAGCCAGGTGACGTGATTCCCGTGCCCGGGCTGCGCAGCCCCTGTTCCCTGAGGGAGGCTGCATCAAGGTTGCGTCTCTTCCTGCTGAAGGCAAGTAAAAGGCAGAATCAAAGCCCATTAGGGCATGAGTCTTGGAAAGCCCTCATACTTCTCAGGAGCATTTAGGTACAAATCCCATTGTTTTTGCTCACACGGGAATATGAGGGTGGCAAACGCTCCCTGGAAAGGAGCCATGAGAAGCCTGGATTCCTTTGACATCCTTGATTCATGCACAGCCCTAAATTACAAGATAAGTTGCTTAAGCACAGTGTGTAAAAGCAATAGTTACTAAAAATGCTGTAATCAGGGTGGCAGGCTTATTTTTAAACCGGGAACCACTGAGTATTTCATTAAAATCTTCTCTCTCCTCTTTGCTTTCCAGAGCAATTCTTTCGTTTAGCCCTTTCGAGACTGCAAAATTGTGGCCTGAGCAATGAAGAAGAGAGGTGAGATGGTTTGTTTGCTGCTGTTCTTGTTCCTGCATTTTCATGCTCAGTACTTAGCTGAAAAACAGCATCAGTGATGTTATCCTGGAGTTTCACAAGTTGAGAATTTGACCTATGGTGTAAAGCAACGTGCCACTGATTACAAGTTTTGAAGTCTTTTGCTTTTAAGCATATGTAGCATCAGCATACGAAAATAATTTTTCTGTGAGGTAACTTAAACTTACATTTTTTTTCTAAGTGCCCCAAGAGTTTGCTAATAACCACAGTGCCATCCTCCTTCAATGCCAATTTATACTCAAGGACAATGAAACCACCCCTGAAAGTGTCTAAAGTATCCTCCTTCAAAGCCATTATTTGTGTAAACCAGCTTGCATTAACTGTCTGTGCAGAAAGCATCTGAAGTGAGCAGTCACCAGTCTGTGGCTCTATCTGTGCAGAATGGAGCATGCCCTAGATAACTCGCTTTCCATTTATTGCGTTGTCCTGTTTAAATCTCTTGGATAGAAGCCACTTCTTTCAAGCTTTTGATGTATTTATTTTTGTAGGTAGGGCAGTAAGGTTGGCAAGTATACTAAGATGATGTGTTTACCAAGTGATGCAAATGGCTTGTTAGATTTGCAGCTCATGGACTGAGAACTTACCATATATCATGTTAATAGGCAGAATACCTAAGAGCTGGATGTAAATAATGATGATGCTGGCTGTGCTTGGTTGTTTTAATCAAGGAGATCAAACAGAACATTATGCCTTGGGTCAAATGCAAGGTTCACATTTTAATTAGACTTAGTTGGAATATGAACAAAATAATAGGACTTATCTTGTTTTTAATATGTAGCTTTCCTGTCCAATGCAAGTGTTTTTGGGGGGGAGAGGGAGTAGGAGGGTAGTGACTAAACACAGGGAGGGTAGTCCCTGTGTTTAGTGTCTTATTCTGATAAGTTCACTTTTACTACCCTCTGTCAGGAGGGTAGGGGGACTACCCTCTGTCAGGACTGTGAAAATCAGCAAGTTTAGACAGAAGTGGCCTACAAAGACCAGGCTAGTCTGGAGTCAGAAGAAAGAGAATGCCAAGTGCACTAGAAATTCACTGACATCATAAGTTCAGTGCTATAATCAATTTGGTTGCAAAGTGAATAACCTTGTAGTACAACATAAAATCTTTTAAATAATTCCTATAGATCAAAAGTAAGGTGATTGTTACTCTTTGAAAGTAGGTTCTCCATTCAAGACACAGATATGTTTAGTGGTTCTGAGAGCTGCTTCTTTTTAAAGAAAGTAATATACCTTAGTAGTACAAAAGCAAAATGAGAATTCCTAATATTTAATTAAAAGCAGTAGTTTAAATGAATCAATGACTTCATAAGATATATTCTTCTTAATCCATGATTAGACTTCTATAATGCTGATAGGGCATGAATCGCTGTAGTAAGGAAGAACTTTTCTATATATGTATAAACACATAACTGAAATACAGTGATTTAACAATATGAAGCACTCGGGGAAATAATCCTAGCAAAATTCTCCTGTAATTCTGTTGTTCTGTTATTAGGTAGTTCTGTATTGCTGCAACCTAATCTTGCTGGCAGAATAGAAATATAAATTGATTTTTCCTGTAAACTTATTATTAAGTGTATCTGTGGAGGGGAAACTGCTTTGAAGTATTTTCATGAATGTCAAATATATATGCATGAACTGGATTTGTTTGCAACATCCATAAAGATACACAACAAACTACAAAGGATTTTCTTTTTCCAAAAATGGTGCAAGTTTCCAAAGTAAGATAGGATTCTTAATGAGTGAAAGTACAGCTTTGGAAACCTTCCCAGAGTGAATTGTGTCATTGATGCAGTGGAATTGCTTGCAGGGGAAGGCTTTTCCTGTGTAGGGGAGTAGCTCCATCAAATACCCATTGAACTCCCAGTCCCCCTATTTCCTCGTGCGTACTCGACAGAAGCTCTTAGGACTCTGAGCTTATCAGCAGTAAGTTCCCCCAAATGCATTTACACAATGGTGAGTCAACAAGATGTGACCTCTGCATCCTTCTTTTACCAAATAACCGCAAAGAAAATAATTTGCATTCCTCAGGAGGCTACTGGAGAATGGGAGTGTTGAAAGAGTTGAAGTCCAGATCTTCCCGCAACACTCCCCTCCCAGAAACAGTGTTTCAGTGGAATGTGGGAGGTGTGAGCTTTTGACCTTCAAAGCTACATTTCCACTTAACAGTATCTTGCTTCTATATGAGCAGGAAAGCGTTTCTTTTGGTATTTCACCATAAACACAACAAGCAAAATGATGTTTGGCCTTTTAATTAAGAGGCTCTTTCATGCGGTTTGACCTATGGCAAAGGTTTGAGGGAGTGACTAAGGGATTATGTTTAGATTTTGAGATATATTTAGGGTATATACAGGTCCTGATTTAAATTGCGGGGTGACAGCAGAGTCATCATAAAGTTCCTATGGGTGCTTCTTCCCTTATTATAGCTGGAGTCTTAACTTTTTTCCCCTTCTTTAACTTTTTTCCCCTTCTTTAATATTGTGCTGGTAAGATGGACCTTCTCTCTGTTGTAGTTCACTTACAGCAAATTTTGTGTTGCTTAAAGCCTCTGAATTTATTTCTCTCCCTACCAATTCATTGATCTGAAGAAGGGGTGAGGGTTGTTTGTTTTTCAAATAAGGAAGTATTATGAGAAAGGAAACTCGGAGAAGTCGGGTTGGCAAAATACTCTGGGAATAAGAGTCTCCTGAAAACCGGTATGTTTTATTTCTGTGAGCTACCATAAATGTGTGTCATTTTAACTTAAATATCTTTTAAATGATGTCCTGTCTTGCTACAAATCCTTTATCTTTACTTCATACCTAGGTTTCCTTGAGATTATGGTCTGGTTTTTGGTGTGGTTACACCTAGCCCACAAGTGTAAATGAAATGTTATCCATTTCTAGCATGAACAGTTTCCCTTGCTGCTTATCTTCATCGGCAGGACCTCTGCTATTACAGACTTAGGCTCAACTACTGTAACTAGAGGCAGCTGAGGCTGGGTGTGTGGCCGGGGAGAGGAATAATTCAGAAATAGCAAATTAATGTGAGATTTCCTGTTTGAGTTGGCATTATCTGACTTCCTGAGCTTGACAGAGATTAAAAGGTGGTCCTTCTACTTTGTTTGACTATGTTCAACGTCAAGTATATTTGAGCTGCTTGTCAACTTTGATACTGTTTCAAAAGATCACATACCGATCTTAGATGCTTTATTGGTTATTTGAAGGCAGTTGACAATAGCAAGTGAGTTAAAAACTGCCAAGGGGGCTGGAATTTAGAAGCTTTGTCAAGCGTTTCATTGTATTTTTCTACAAGTAGTATTAGTCAACTGTTTAAGCCATGAACAAGTCTTGACTGTATCAGTAAATAAGGGGGGAGAACTTGTTTTTCACATTTCTCCCTCATTCTGTCTTCACCACTTACTGGTTACCCTTTTTGTCCGCATTTTTTTTCCTTTTTTTTCCTTTTTTTCTTCCTTTTCGTTTGTTTTTACCTTTTTATAGAGACAAGGTCTTGCTTTGAACTCTGTGATATAGGTGTGATTAATGCAGCACAATTCAGAAAAAGGGTTATTTCTCTTCCCTTCCTCCCACCACAAATGTTCCAGGGTATATATGTCCATTTGTGTGCTTGCTCAGGATATCTTGAAGCTAGACTGACAATCTGTAAAATTGGAAAATGAATAATCTGGAGCAACCCTGAAGTAGAGAGAAGAGAATTTTGTGGGTGTTCTGGGGTCAACAGGTTTTTAGTACTCTCAGTTTGCGAGACACCAAATCTCAGGAAATTTGGCATTAGCTCACATTCCTTTGATGAATATTTGGCTTTTACAGAGTTTTTGAGGAAACACTGCAAAAATTATGCTAGCTTTTTTAATGTCGACCCACCCTGGGAACTGCATTTAGCAGTGCTGGATTTTATAGGACAGGTGCATTTAGGTCTAGAGATGCTTTACAAGCTGATCAAAAAGTCCTTATGAAATGCGGGCATCTGCCTCTGCAGACGTAGCTCTAGAGCAGCAGGTTTGAAGCTGACATCCCAGCTCTTTGGAAATCACTGGTGGCTCTTAGAAGAGTAGGAGGAAGGCACTTCTCCCCCTTCTAATATACGTTCTGGTGTTTTTTATTACTTCGTCTCTTGGTCCCTTATGGTAAGAAACAGTGTGGAGCCCTTTTCCTGTTTGAAGAGCCCTATGAGTGGGATGTCGGGGAGGATTCATGCTCAGTAAGCTGCAAATGTGCCTGGACAGGTCACCAACATTTTTCCTTGTCCAGCGTTCCCACTGCAACCAAGCCAGTGAACAGCTTTTGCTCTAAATTTAAAAGACACATTTTATAACCAAAATGCTTGCGCTAGAAAGGAAGAGTTTTCAGTCTTTCATTTTGGATGTAAAACTTCCCTGAAGAGGCAAAATTCTGCAGTAAGCACAGCAGGAAGCCTGTTTTCTCTCTCTGCAAAAGCAAGACACAGGTTTTACTAGCTTGCTTTCAAATAAAGCTGTATAGAGTGAAGATGACGACTAGAGGACATGGGATAGCTCATTGGGGGACTTTAATATTAGAATTTCATTGCATACATTTAGCATTTTCATTTATAGATTACCCCCATGTGCATTTTAATTCTGTATATATTCTAAATATATTTTCTAAATTCAAAAGGATTAGTTATTTCGATTGGATGTACTATAAGATGTAATTTATAGCTTCCTGTAAGTGTTTTAGATCCTTAGTAACGCTGTCTGATTTATATCTTGTCATGTGAGAATGCAGCTGTTTACCCAGCATATCCCTCTGGTTATTTCCCAATAATGTGCACTTCCTTCATAGTGACACATTTAAATATGTTCTTATGGTTCAGTCAAATCAACTAAATGCCCATAATGTCAATGTGTCAGCACTGGTATTAATGTTCTAAGTGAAATGGTGGGTTTTGAAGTTCTGCTTGTTCTACCTACAGTGTTGCCTGTCGAAGGTGTGTTGTGGTTGGTAATGGAGGAGTACTTCGAAATAAGACATTAGGAGAGAAAATTGACTCATACGATGTGATAATAAGGTAATCACATTTCTCCTTTTCATTTTTGTACATGTGGAGAGTGGTGTTTGTTTTTAGACAGTTCAATTATTAATATACATGAAAATGGATGAAAATTCCTAGAAGATTGTTTTATTAGTTATTTAATCTTTCATGGGCTCATTTAAAAATAACATAGAAAAAAATCAGTGTTATTGCATAGACTGATATGGGGGAGAAGTGAACCCTGGGTGATGTGCAACCTGCTTAGCCTACAGATATGCACCTGCAAGGTGATGTTATCAGAGATGAGTCTGAGCATGTGATAGCCTCAAGTCCTCTCTGCCCCTTGATCCCAGATGAGTTTCCTGTGTAATAAGAAAACACATGCTTCCTCTTCTGCATAAACTGAGATGGCAAGTGATTAAACACCCCTCCTGCCTGCAGGTCTCCTGCCAGGTAGCATACCTGGCACCCTAAGCTCTCCTTTCATTAGAACTCCTCTGCTGCCGCTTCAGTTTTTCCATTTCTAGATTGTGTCAACCTTGTTTTTCTTACTTTGCCATCAGTTGTCATGCTGTTTCGTAATACCATTTCTGTATTCAAACAGAAGCATAAAAAGCCATATCCAAAACCTAGAATTTGACATGCTTTTAAATACCTGCTCATAAGCTGAAGTGGAATTCTTCAGTTGTAGCTCCTCTCATAAACTTGAAACTACATAAAGAGATTCACATAAAATATTCCTCTTTAGAAAACTTCAGGTGCATGGCAGCTTTATGATTTCAAAAAAAAAGGGGGAGGAGGGTAAAAAACATCACACTACTTTTCCTCAGATTGAAATAATGCAAACAAGCTCTTTGTTATTATTATTATTATTAATAATAATAGCAATAATAATTTGGATTTAACATTTGAATTCAAAATCTTACAGATCTACTTATTCTTCCTGAAATGGAAATCCTTGTATAGATTAGTGTCATGCATTTAAATACAATTAGCTATAAATTAAAACCTTTTCATAAATACAGTCCACATTTTTTAAATATATACATACACTTATGCATGTGTATAGATATATATCCACACAAGCATGTGTGTACACATGCATGCACACACACACTTGTATCAGGCAAACAGTCATAATCTCTGTCCAATGTATACAGTGAAGCATATTAAACCATTCCTGCATTGCCTCTTGGATGGTTTGGATCATCCACAGGCTTGAGCAGAACTATCCGTAATTCTCCAAGCCAGATGCTCTTCAGCCTTTTGCGGTTTCAGCATTAGAGCCCAAGCCAGAAGGCTGCCCGCGCGAGCGATACGGGATAAGCCATCATGTAATTGTATTCCAAACCATCTTGGCTGGCTTCCCAAATGTGTTTGATGCCTCTGGGTCGGTAGGCGAGTGCAGGAAGCATCTCCTAACTACTCCTCCACCGTGTAAGGCGATAAGCGCTGCGCCCCGGCCCACCCTGTACCTGCGCGTGCTGTCGGCCTTCCAGAGCTCTGCACTGAGAACGGGTGTGCGGTACAGTCACTGCCATCTCTGTGTCTGTGTGTCCTCCGCAGAATGAATAACGGTCCTGTTATAGGGTACGAAGAGGATGTCGGGAGGAGGACCACTTTCCGCCTTTCTTATCCGGAATCCATCTTCTCGGATCCAGTCCACTATGACCCCAACACGACTGTTGTCCTCATTGTCTTCAAAACACGAGATTTAAAGTGGCTTTGGGAGATATTAAGTGGTCAGAAAATAGTGAGTTTAATTATTTATGCATTTTGGCTTGTCTTGCCACGTATCTCTTGCATGTAATCTATCTGTTCAGCATTTAACCTTAGTTACCCCAGCTGGGAGGAGTAGCAGATTTCCCAATCGGTCTGTTCAGTTTCCCTTTCCTATTATACACTTCTATGTTCTTTCTTGCCCCACAGTTTCAGTTCTTACCCCAAAACAGTTTTTCTCCTGGAAATACATATATATATATATTTTTCCCTAGCACTGTTTCATATTCTGGTGCACATGCTCTAGCCCTTCCACTCAGTGGAATCATAGAATAACATTGGAAGGTGTTTTTCTCTGGAGGTTGTTAGCCCTACTCCAGACTCAAAACGGACCCAACTTCAAAACCAGACAGGGTTGCTGAGGGCCTCCTCTGGGCAAGTTTTGCATATCACCAGGGATATTTCCACAGCTCTCTGAGAGGATACCTGTTTCACTGTGCACCGCTCTCATGGGGTAGACCTTCTCCTCACCTTCTCACTGTGCACCTCTGAGAAGAGCCTGTCTCAACCTCTTCTCTATCCCTTCTAGTTAACTGAAGACAGGATGAACAAGCACAGCCTCCTCAGCCACATCTTGCAGGCCATGTGCCCCAGCCCCTAGGGCGTTTTAGTGGCCCTCTGCTCAACTGGCCCCAGTTTGAGTATATCTGGGGATATACTTAAGTACAAAGTACTTAAGCAATGATCTCATCTCTCTACCTGCTTGCTATGCTCTTGCTAATGTGGCCAACCATGCAATTAGTTCTCACTGCCTTGAGGGCACACTGCTGGTGCACGTTGTCCATCGAGGCCTGTACGGTTATGTGGAGTTAGTCTACTGAGGAACACAGTTTGGTATTTATTGAGCTTCAGGAGATTCAGCTTTCCTTTTACTCCTCAACTTCCTGTTCCTGGATTTCACTTTGATTTAGATCTAGAAAAACTACAAAATCAAAATAACTTATAAAATTTGAAAATGTGTGTTTGCTTGACTGTTGCAGAGTGCTAAAGGCTTTTGGAAGAAACCAGCTTTGAACATGATATACAAATCTAGTCAAATCAGGATACTTGATCCCAGCATCACCAGAAAAACTGCATATGAGTGGCTTCACTTCCCAACAAGGTTTCCCAAGAAGGAGGTGGGCTTTTTTTTAATTATCTGCAACCAAATGTGTAGTCAGAAGTTGTTATATTTCCATTTTAATGGACTGTGTTAGGACATCTTTTAGGTTCATGCTGCATGAGTTTGGTTTGAGGTGATGCTTAGAAAAGCTAAGAAAAAAAATACTCCAGAAAGGAAGTGGGGTGTAGCCTTATGTGCCAAAAATCTCTCTTTATGGGTTCTATGATCAATATTAAATAAGACAACATTTGTAGGCTGAAATAATCCCTTTTACAAAATTTGAAAAATTGAACAAACTCTGGAGCAGAGCAGTTCTGAAGAGCCTCTGTGAGTATTAAGAAATCTTGAATTATTAAATATAGTTTAAAAAAACAACAAAGGAAAAACTCTGAAATCCTGGAATTTTCACCCTACTGCATTTTCACCCTGCTGTGGTGTGGGGTTAAGGAATGGGGACCATGCAGGATACTCCTGCCTTGCCATGCTGATGTGTCTAACATCATTCTTACGCTTGCTGACTTGATGGCAAGCATTGTAATGCACTGATCAACTATTTGCGCACAAGAACACGTTTCTGCTGTTAGTTTCTGACTAAAGGGTGTTTCTGATGAAAGGTAAGACTTCAAGGTGGAGACCTCCTCTGTGTAGTCCAGACCTGGCCATGCACCATTTAGTATAAATGCTTGTACAGATACAGTTGTGTTCCCTATCCTGTTCATCAGGATCAACTGACTGACAAGCATGGAAACTTCTGACAAAGCTCTCGCTGTGGGGTGTCTACTGCAACCTTTTTTCTGGATTAATCTTTCTAATATTTGTGGGAGTTGTTTTGTTTTTTTTCTGAGGTGTTTCTTGGTGTGTGGATTTTTTTTTCCTTCTTCTTTTTGGGACTACTAGTGCCTTTGTCTCACTTACTGGCTCTTGAACTGGATTTCCCAGTTCAGCTGCATGCTTGCAAAGGCTCTGTGGTACTTCAGCTCTTCAAGTGAGGGTGGGGAAAACTCAACTCCAAGAGTAGTTGGGAGCCTAATGATCTGCCAAAGGGCCACTCGAATGCCCAAGGCTTTCACGATTCCTGAAGCCCCAGACTACTGTGCCTTTCTGTGTGTGTGTATTTTCCTTCTTCAGTGGGAGGTAAAGTCAAATCGGTGGTAGGCGAGCCAGGCAGATGCGCATTGTCCTGGTGACGATGCGGAGGCGCAGGCAGCTCGAGCTCCAAGCTCCGTGGGTCACGTCTGTGCTTTCTGCTCCTCTCCTGCTCGTTGAGTGCCCTTGTCCAGAGCCAGAGCAGAGGGTCACAGGGCTCTGAGCATCTCTGCACGCCCACCATGTCCCATTTGCCCATCCTAGGGTTTATGTGGACAAAGCAGCATGCTTTAAGCATGACCATTTCTTTTAAAAAGTAGTCTTGCTTTCTTAAAAATATGTTCTTTTGAGGTGAACCGAATGCCTCTGCAAGCCAAAGTTGGACAGAGCTCTTTGCAACCTGTGATTTTACTGAGATTTCCAGATTGCACTGATCCTGACATGTAGCATTCCTGTAGTAATTTTTAATGTAGTAATTACAGCAATGTCTATCTAGTACAGACATTGTGACAGGTGCATGACTAAGTTTATGATGTTGGTCCTCAGAGGCAGAAAGTTATTTTACTAATCAGAAGAGCCCTTGGACAACTATGTACATTTTACATCGGTGCTTTTTGAGTACTCTGGAGATGTAAAAATATCAAAAAAAGAAACAAAAAATCCACCTAAAAACTGACAGATGATTCTGTGGTTTAATTAAGCTTACAGAACTGTTGTTAATAACTTTTTCCTTTCTTGGGTGATTTTTGGTTTGTCATATGATATAAAGAGATACCTTTTTGCATCATCAAGCTCATCTTCCTGCATATGCAGAATTGTCCAGTACTGTTCTGCCCTGTCTGTTTTCAGAAGCAAGTGAACTAGGCACTTGAGTAAAAAATCCCCAAAAAGCACGTGATTTTTTGCATAGTTTTGAGGCTTAACTCCAAATACTAGAAAGGTCTGGCTTCTTTGATCTCTGATAAAATGATTATTTTAGCAATGAAGGGTGTATGTGTCTGGAAAATGTGTCCATTCCTGGGAGGTTTTTTTTTCCCCTCAATTTAATCAGTTGGTCTAATGAAAGAGATCATCTCTTCTTTCAAGCTTCACCTCATTTTAGCTGCTATTAAAACAACCATGTGTTTGATCACTAGGTAGGACAGATGATTGCAGTTGTTTGCTCTTACAAGAAATACTGATTTTTCACTTAGATGCTCTCAGTTTTGCACATTTAAAATGGTTTATGACCTGCTCTTGATATCTTACTCTTCATTTACTTCTGAACTAACTTATTATATGGAAAAATAAGTACTTTTATCTGCAATTTCATTTTTTCTAGTGAAAATAGTGGGGGAAAGTTTAGTCTTCTGGAATTTCCCTGCTCTGAAAAAGCTCAAATATAGGCAAGCTAGCAGCGGTACACTAATGGCTTTCGGTCTGGTTTCATAAAGAAATGAGACGTGTCACGTTGTTCAGTTCGTCTGTGTCCATCACCTAGAAACTGCCGAACCCATCTGCTAACTCAGCCAGCTCTGACAGAGGAGGAACTGTCTCCGATGTACTAAGTCTGACTGAAGTTTCGTGGAGGGAGGCTGCTAAGCAGTGGGGAGACCGAAGCTGAGGGGGAGTTTTGAATAGGGGCTCAGCAATTATTAAAAAGAGAGTCCCAGGGTAGGCCGACACTGCAGGCGCCCTGGTTGTGGAGAAGCCACAGGCAGTGTTTAACTCCCTACGAGCCCCGAGGGATGCAGCGCGAAAGCCGTGCGCCCTAGGGGAGCTAGGCTGCACGGGCCCCCCTTCCCCTGTTCTTGGGTTTGCTGTCCCTGCCACACTGGCAGTTACTTATGTGCGTGTGTGTGTTCCTGTGCTTTCCTCGTAGAAACCCAAGCATCCGACGACGGGTCTGATCGCCATCACGCTCGCGTTTCACATATGCCACGAGGTTCACCTGGCGGGCTTCAAGTATGACTTCACCGACAGAAACAGCTCTTTGCACTACTACGGCAATGACACCATGTCTCAGATGATGCAGGTAATGGGTGTTTGCTCATGTGGAGGGGCCTGCTTAGGGAAATACAGCTGTTAGCTGAAAGGCAATGCATTTAGAAGGAAAAATGTGGACTGCAGGTTAGAAAGCTCTGCGGTCTGCTGCTCATGTGTTAATATTGTTTGAGTTTCTTATTCTCTTTATTTTTAAAAAGCGTGGTCAGTGAGGCCACTGAGTTGATGTGAACATTAAGTGCTACACCTTATTCTATAGCATCTACGTTACTTTTGTCCATTCTGTCTATTCTTTGAGGATGGTTTTAGTAGAGACAGAGGAAAAATAGGTTCCAGGAGGAAGAAGCCACAGCTGAGGCGGGGATGGAGCAGCAGTGGGTCTTCACCTCACCCTGGGCAAAGGGCTCCTGCTTCCCTGAAGTTTTTTTCTCTGCTCTTGCCTCCAGTTCTGTACTCCTAGCATCTCCCTCTGGGCCTTTTACCTCAGCGTGAGCACAGTTTTCTCTTCCATGTCCTGAGAGCTTCAGTGCAGTGTGTTGGGTCCTTATGAGGCTGTTTTCTTTCTCCTGCCTTTCCCACGGAGGACAGAGAGGTGCGATGTCCATAGGAGCCCCTCATGTGTTGCTGATGAATCCTAATGTCATCTGCTCCCAGATAGCTTTTCTCTGGCACTGAACCTCAGCTCTGCATGTTAAGGTTCCTCCCGGCAGGTGCTTTCGTGCAGTCTATCCAAAGCTTCAGTAAGGTTGATACTGGACATCTGCTATACCTTCCTAAAAGGCATAAAATCTTAAAACGTAATCTACCCCCCCCAAAATGTAATAAGCTAATTAGTATTATTGTGTCTTGTAAATTGTTTCTAGTGTTTTAGGCAGTATTTGTATTGCATTCATTTTAATTTGCTGGATTCTGTGTATAAAGATTTTCAGCAAGCTCACTTGAGGCAGGACCTTTTACATGGGCTTTTGGTAGACACGTTCTTTGTGTCTTGGGGGAAATCCATTTACTTCAGTAGTCTCTTGTATCTAGGATCTTATGTGAGGGAATGTGGCAGACGGGTCGGTTTGGACCTAGTGTGCAGAAGCTGTGTGGGGAGACACATCTGCTTTACAAATGTCTGCTGTGTGCTCTTCAAGAACCTGGAAGGAGCTTTGAGGACTGGTCATTTTCTGACTCCTGGTGTTGTAAATGTGGTGATGCAGCTGCTTCCTGTCAGCACAGTTGGGAGTTGGGAAATTTACTAATGAAGCCCCTTCTGTGTGAACATGTCTCCTCCCTTCCTGCCCCTGAGGGACCGTCCTCTTCCTTACAGTCTAGTCTGGCTTTGAGCAACAGTGTCACCGATTTCCCTGGGAGACTGTACTGCAGCCCATGCTTACAAGTCCCTTCCTCATTCTTCTCAGCCCTATGTCCTCCCCGTAACAGAGGAAATTGGAAGGCAAGCAAAAAAGTATTGCTTCTGGTAGTAATTTGAATTTAACTTCTCTTTTATTATTCTCTTATATTTCTTCAGAATGAATACCATAACATTGATGCTGAACAGAAATTTTTGAAGAACCTTATAGACAAGAACTTTGTGGTCAATTTGACGTGAAAGCTGAATGGAAAATATGAAGAACAATCACTACTTTCAAGATTTCAACGAATTTTATTTTTTGTATGATATTTTTATTTTTTAAGTGCAGTGTAACTGTTTACTGTTTAAAAGGAGCACAGAAACTTCTCCAGGCAGAAGCTCCTTCTTAGGCTGAGGATAACGGGCTGTTGCAAACAGAGTTACCTGAATTTCTGTGAAACTATTTAATAATGAAAAACACATGAAACTTTCAGCTAAAAGTATCAGGGATGTATAAAAATGTGATGTGCATCATTTATTTATCAGTAAGAACTTTTTCCAAATGGTTGCTCCTTTGGAATATCTTCCTTTCTGATGTCGTCCTCCAAAAGAGTTACACTGTCCAAAGACTTAGAAGACTGATGTTTAAGTAGTAGACGGATGTAAAGTCTTGAATCTCTTTCTGGTAGCATGAAAGTGGCTTTAAAAGCAATGTCTATGAACTATTGCTGTGTACTGGAGAGCAGGGGATGTGCAGCATACGGGTTTTAGTCTGCCTAGCTCCTGAGGAGAGGGCGTCCATCTCCAGCAAAGAAGCCCCAGTCTGAACTGGTCGTCCACTCCAAACTGCTGTCTGCATCACCCAGAGCTGAAGACCCCATGACCCCCTGACTTGTGGCAATGTTGATATGGACTATGCTCATGTTGAACCAACCTATGGAAAAATATACTCCTCCTGTTCTATGCCCAATAAATTCTACAATTGGTGCATTGGCTTAGAAGAGTAGGAGTGTGAAGACTGAAGATTTATCTTAATAGCATCTGTGGAGCTGTCGCTTCCCCCAGACCACAACAGGAATGTGAGCTGGAGCTGAGAAGTTCACACTTGAGTTTAAATTAAGAGATTGAGTTTGTTGGATTCCTACATCTCCTTAACAGGATTCTGTGCATCTTTTTCCTCTCTCCCCAAGAATCAAGATAGATTTTTCCATAGCAGCACAATTTCATTTTTTTAGATGATGCAATACACTTCCAGCTTTGAAACACATCAATATGAACAATGAATGTCCCCATTTTTTTAGTAGTTTATGCTAGGGAATATCCTAGATGTACAACAGCTGTATTACTGTTTGGCTACTGTTTACCTCTCCTCTGTCTTGACATTTATGTTTAAAGGTTGTGGCTGAACTAAACCACTTAGCGGTGGGAATGTACTTGGGGTTTAAGTTGAGATATTTAGTGGACAGTTATGTTTCCTGAACAGATTTGTCTCAGGCAAGCTTACACTCAATATCTGAGTTTAAATCAGCTGGGGAATGTCCTTGATGGCTGTCAAAGATGCAATGAAATGCATGCATGCAATGCAAAGATGCATGCTGTTCTAATCATAAGGTGTAGAGATATATATATTTTTTTTCGTTTCATTGTGGCAGGTTTGTTTGAAGATCTTGTGGTTATTTTGATCAAGAGAGCACAACGTTCAAAAAAAAGACTCTAAAGTTGGCAGAATAACCTCAGCTACTGATGTCAAGAAATTTAGTACCTTTGGGAGCAGTGTAAGTGGTTGAACCTCCAGCAGGCCAGATGCAGGAGCGTTGAACACAACAGCCCCGCTGCGCCCGCACCAAGAAATAAGCACTGAAGGGACTAAAGTGTCATCTCACCTTCCCCTATTTCTTTCTCACAGCGTGAGAGAGGTATTTAGAGGCTTCCTGTAGTTCTCTTCATCTCCCCTTTAGTGACTTGGCTCTGCGGTTTGGGAATTACTGAGCGCGGTGCGACTTGGAGAGGGAGTCGCAGATGGAGGAGGGGAGCCCTGTGCAGCCGTGTAACGTTTTCCCCCCTTGGCTGCTGCACTTTGGCCTGATCCAAGCAAACTGGACACAGCTGAAGTTGTGCTAAGTGTCATAAGCGGTGGCGGCCGGACCCAGGGATGCGGGTCCCCGGGCCGGGCCGGGCAGCACTCCCTGGGCACAGCTGCTGCCGGAGCAGCCGGCAGGAATCGCTGCTCCTTGGGCTGGGGGAAGGCACTGGGGCACTGGGCAGGTGACTGTGGTGGTGAGGGGGAGGAGACCGGGATTTCCTCACGAAGTGACAGACGGGCAGGGGCAGTTTTTCTGGGTCAGGTTTTCATTTTCCTTCCTTTCTCCCCTCCTCCCCCTCTTTAACACACGTTTTGTGATTTGAGGAGGGCTTTCCTTGAAATTTTGGCTATAAATAGGTGTTTCTTCAGCAGAAAACACACAGCCTTGTCTTTAGCTTTACCAGCCTTTATTTCTGGTGGTGGCTTCAGTTAACTAAAAAACGTTTGTATGTGATTATACAGGAGCAGAACTGCAGTGCTTTAGACCGCTGGCAATAGCAGCTGAAACCCAAAAGAGCACGAAGGGAGGTTTTCCCGGAGGCTGCGGTGCTGACGGAGCTCTCTCCACACAGAGGTCCCTGGTGCGTCTCCCACCAGGCCAGATGGGGCTCCAGCTCCCCCAGACCGCGTGGTCCCTCCTCGCAGAGTCGGCGCCTGCAGAGCTCTCCCTGTGGCCGTGGCGAACCGTGTGGGCACATCCGCACAGCCTAGCCCAGGGGGTTAGCTGGGCGTGTTTGGGTGTTTGTGGGTTTTGCTTGGGGAGCTCCCTGCCTTGCCCTGCCCTCACGGCAGCCGGTTCTCGGGCTGGCGCTGCCCTTTGCAGAAAGTGACGGGTATTGAGCTGCGCCCTCGAAGACGGGGTGAATTCCTCTGATTTACTGCCTCTCCGGAGACTTTTAATTTTCCCATTAAGCTATCAATTTATCTTTTCCTAGGGAAGTTTTCTGCATTTTTATTTCATTTTGCTCTTTTAGTTAGAACCCTCACAAAATAAGCAAAAGCCTTTGTGTCTCCAAACAAGTTGTACCCCCAAACTCTTTTTACTTATGTTGGTCTCCTTTATTCATTGCATCAGTTTTTTTAGGTGTGTAAGGGTTGGGATTTTTCTTTTTCCTTTGTGTTTCTTTTTTTTTGAGGGAGTGGGGGATATTTTCCCAACATACTTAGTATGCTGTCTACAGGCATTTATCCCTCTTGGCTGCTCCTTTATGTTTCTGAAGCTTCCCTGCTTTTGACGGAGACACCTATTTATCCTCCCACCCCAGTTCTATTGCTCCTGCAGGAATGCTGAGCCTGCACACGCTGAAGTCAGTGTCACAGAGTGACTTTTCGACTAACATTTAGACAGACAACGTTCACTTGAGCCTGAGCCAGGAGTTGGTCATAAACTGTAGGGCAGCATCTTTCGAAAGTCTGATTTACAAGCTAGTAGTTTAGGGGGTTTTTTTTTAGCTAACAACTGATTTATTTTTTCCTCTGTAAGATGTTTTGATGGGCTTCTGTATACACCAGTCCTGCTTCACCAGCATTTTCCACTTCGCATGGTCATTTCTGCTATTCTGCCCTGAGGACAGGTATCACTTTTATATAATGTGTTTTCACTAATGCTTGCAGTTCATGGTGTCTGTTTAATCCGAGCGCACATTTTGAAAATCATTCTGCAGAACCAAAGATTTGCCTTGGGACTGTTACTGAAAAAGCAATAACACTAACTTGAAATACCCTGGTCAGTTCTGAGAGCTAGCTGCTATTAAGACTTTCTCCTTTTCCATTTTCGCAGTCCTGAAGGTGAAGTCTCTGCACTAAAACTTGCTTTTAAAAGCTGTTCATTATTTTGGTTACAACATCAGTAGCAAAGCTGTCCAATTTTGTATTCCAGGATGCTGTGAACAGCCAACTATGTTAGGTGTATCTCCTACATATCTTTCTGTATTAGCTGTGAAGTCAGACAGACTCATTCTCTTTTTCCCCTGTTTTCCTGTTCTCCAGCAGTCTGCTGCATGTCAAGTCAGTGGAATCTTAATTTTTGTCTGCCACCCTCTCCCTCCTGAAGTGCTGCACCATCACGAAGACCCAGCTCCAAGTTACCAAATTACACAAAATCAGCAGGAAAATGTGTATTGACTAAGAGTTTTGTTGTTTCAGACTTTTAGGTGTTCTTTTTTTTTTTGTGCTGTCAGAAAAGTATTTCATTTCCTCTGCGATGATATTTAAGGGAAGTGCTGATACGAAAGATTAGCCACGAGTTATTGCACTACATGTGAATCTTAGAGTGCCTGAAAGATCCTATTAAATCATGTTTCCAGTAATTATTGATGCTAAAACGGGGTCACAGACTTGGCGTTTAGTAATCAGTGAGGGATGCCTCATTCCTTACACTGTTTTTCTTTTAAAAATGCCCTGAGGGGCAATATAATTATCTTAACTTTTAAGTTGAGTCTGATTTTAAGAACACATGAGTTTCAACATCTGTAAAAGTAAATACTTATTTTATTTGCCATTTGTCTTAAGTTTTATACACCTTTAAAGTGCCAACTTGTATTTTGAAGACACTCTCAAAGGTTGTTTCAAGTGAATCTCTGAATGTTACAGGTGGAAAGAGACTATTTTCCTTTGAATAAATTGTCTTAAAGACATTGCCCTCGGGCTTGTTTTTACAAGGTCGATTCTGTGTGTGTGTCTGGGCCGTTATTAGCAGTGTGTGACGTAAATACACTGTTGTTAGATGTGTTATCACATTTCCGAGCAAACGTTTGCAGCGAGCAGGGCAAACGGGACTGAAAATCTTCCAGTCCAGGTAGGGCGAGCTGTGCCGGGAGAGGAAATGTCACTCCAGTAAGAGCAAAGTTGGGGTGTCGATTTGAGAGTAAAAACAAGAACATTCTCTTGAAATAGCAATATCCTCTTGATAGCAATGCTTTTTAGTCTTACCTGTCTTACTGGAAATATTCAGGAGAATGCGAAGAGGCTTTTAGAAGAGGAAATGGTGTGTGATGCCAGACTCTAGATGGCCACCAAGCGAGAGCTGCTGCTCGTCCCACGTTGATGTGTGGTTTTCTTTCCCCGTGCCCTGTGATAGTGAGGTGGGGAGAAGCCGCGCTGGGAGGGGAGGCCAGGCAGACGCGCACACTGGGGAGGAGCAGGGCAGCTCATGACAGCTCAGCTGCGGCTTTGACACCAGCTTCTCGATAGGGGTGGGAAATAAAAAGCAGAGGAAAACCAGGAAAAGCTGTGTTCAAACCATGGGGCTGGCCAGGTCCCGGCCAGAGCAGCCGACAGCACCCTAGGGGAGCACGAACACTTAGGACATCTCCGCAGCTCCGTCCACCCCACCCCATCCCACACTCCTTTTCAGTGTTTAACGGATTCAGAGGGTTCCCCCTGATCTTTCAGCCTTTCTGTTCAGTGAGGAGAGTTTTTTTTTTTTTAAGATATTTAATAAGATATTTTCTTCAAATCAGTACAAAAATTTTAAATACAAAATTATTTGCTTTCGACATATCTCATATATTCTGGAAACATACTGAAGTCACCAATGTCTGGTAAACTGTCCATTCCCGCCAGCGTTCTATAAAATTTCTGAGATCGAGCACCACATTATATCACTGGAGTCCTTAGTCAATGTTAGACTGCATTAAACTCTGCATTTAAATAATGGTAATGCCAGTTAAATCCAATTTTAGTTCTGCATGAAAAATTCTAGTTCACTTTGAATCAAAAGCGGTAGCATTAGCTAAGACACTGAAGAAGTGATGAGTACTTAACGTTTTCAACTAACATAACAGTGTGTGATGTGCAGCACTGTACAGGGAAACACAGAAAAATACACTGTTATTTTTATTTTTTAAGTTAATCTTAACACTTTTGAGGTGAGATTAGCACCATTGATGAACAGATAGTTCTTGCATAAAAGTAGCTTTCTCCCCAGATAGACAAGTTGGAGGCCTGCAGATTCTCTTAGACAAATTGGTAAGGTACAAAATATGGATTACAAACCATCTTCTTCATGGAATGAAGTTCTTGGGTAAATTTGGAAGACCAGCGTTGCTGATAAAGATATTAATTAATCTCAAATGACAAATTAGTTAATCAGCAAACAGCTACTGCTGTTGTGCTACTCACTGAAGAGTAAACTGACTTAAATTTTGGCCAAGTTGCAGAATATGCATATCCTCTTAAAGGGATGCAGATTCTCAGCACAAGTACAGACACCCAACCAAATTTACACCTCTTTGCTCGTTGCCATATGTTGGCCAAAGTGCCTTAATCACATGCCATGAAGGGAATACGAAGGAATCCCTTAGAAGAGAATTTTTTTGTCTCTGATCTACCTCATCTATTTCAACTTTGTAAATGCACAGGAGGAGGCAACAACATTATTTTCATACAGGTATTGTTCAGGAGAAAACTGCAGGAATATTTTATATGGGGGAAAGGAAATAAGGATCTCCAGCTAAGAGAACCTTTGCTTGTCAGGCAGTCCTGCTGTAAATAATATAACAAATAAAAAGCCACTCAAATTGCTCCCTGTAATTTGAGGCTGACTTGCTCTATTTTAAGTTACTGTTTTCATCTTACAAGTATGATCACTGCATCAGTCAGATAGATACACAACGGGAGTGAGTGGCCTACACTGATTTGAACCTTAGTACTGTATTACTGTGAATGAAACGGAGTAAGCATGGTATCACAGAAATATATAACGTACAGCTAATATGTCCCCATTGGGTACGAAACGACTGTTTATGAACCTGATACACATCTTTAAATATGTTCACCCCACCATGTTTTTTTTTTTATAACTAGCTGTGCATAATGTTAAACTTTGTATTTATTCTTTTTGTACAAGATGGTCCGAAATGGTCATTAAATGCATCTTTCGTGGTACAAAAGATTGAAGCCGAGAAGAAAGGTTTTGTTTTTTTTTTTTTCCTTTCGGTCTGGTTTTGTTTTGTTTTGTTCTGTTTTACATGGGATACAATAAATATCCTGAAAAAGACGAGTGAACGTACTGCCCGGCGTAGAGTCCCGCGGCCTGCTCGGAGGGCATCTGCACGTAAACCTTGTCGCCGGGCATGAGTGGGACGACGGCGCTGCCCGAAGCCTGGTCCAGGAAGCCCTTCTTGTACTCGTCGTAGGTGTACATGAGCGGCTCGTTGTTCTTGAACAGGGCCACCCACACGCTGGCCCCTTTGCAGTGCACGTGGTAGGCGAAGTAGTAGACGCCGGGGATCTCGCACGTGAAGATGCCCGTCTGCGGGTTGTAGTTCTGCCGCCCGTTGTAGAGGAGCTTGTCGAACTTGACAGGCACGCCAACCCGCGGGAAGGGTGTCAGCAGCTCCGCCGTGAAGGCCGGCATCTCGTAGACCACGGCGCCGCCGGGCTTGCCCTTCTTGCCCGCGTAGCCGTAGGGTGGCTTCACGCCGTCCACGCCGGGGCCCACCTCGGGCATGTACTGTCCCACAGCCGGCGGCGTGGGCGCGATGACCACGGGGGGCCCTGGCGGGCCGGGCGGCCCCGGCGGCCCCTGTAGGCCCGGCTGC